>DWMR01000506.1:0-12239 GCA_018245355.1 Dalla costala
CGTTCATCGACGTCATAACCTGCTCCGTTCCTCCAAGGTGCGTTCAGTTTACGGTTTACAGTCAGTGCAAAGTGTTTAAGTGTTTTTTTTATTGAAATTTGGACAGTACGACGTCTGTCGGGTCAGCTAGTCAACATTATAATAGGAACGGTACCGCCGAACCTGCGTCCGGTCGATGCAGCCCTAAAGAAATTGAAAACAATGAGAGTAAAAAATAAAAACGTTCATCAAGTTTGCAAAACTCGTTCCATCCATAGGAGATGAGATACTGCGGCCATTGCCTCCGTACTCCATTCGTATCGAATCGCCGATTCGCGTCTGATTACATTGAATTTATTAATGCTATCCTTCGTACAATGCTGCATATTATAGTAATTCCTACTCGCTTAATACTTTATCGCCCAGCTTCGGTAAATGCACGCGTACCGTGTAGGGGACGGATAATGGTCATAATTTATGTGATTGCTGGCTGAGTTATTTTCTGGAAGGATATCCTCGGCGGCGAGCTGAGGGCAAGGATTGACGTCTTCCCACACGCCGGGGTAGCAATCTTCCAATTGAAGCCCAGCGCATGCCGGCTTATTGCGCCAATCAAAAAATATGCCGGCAACCGACGCGGTCCCCTACATGTGACGTATGAGGGCTTTAAACATTATTAATTTCGTATTTATTAATAAATATGTTCACATCTTAGCGATCTTTGGTATATTTTATTAATGAAAATCGAAACGGGTCAAATAGGTAAAACGCTAAAATTAAAAGTACTACCTAGGTAGGTACTGAATGCTAAAATGTAACCGCAGTCATACAATGAAGAACGCTACGTGTCAAATTTTATAATATTTCTTCCGTTCCTTCGAACGTATGGTATATTTAACAAGGTACTCGACTAAGCTAATCTATAGGCATTGGATATAATAATCGGTATACCTAGTAAGTATATAAGTAACACGTATTATCTTGGGGCCACCGAAATTAAGCCACCCGAAAGCCTTGCCAGCTAATCTGTGATGATGAAGACTCATTTGTGCGATGCGATTGGTCTGCCATAATTATTCTCCAAGATATCTACGATCGCCCTGGTTAGAATGTTACCCATTATGCCTGTAAATACAAATAGTCACTTCGAATCGATAGTGTTTCTCGTTACGGTGAACAACGGTTGTTTCCTACATGCTACGATACAAACTTGCATTACCATCGCATTTAAATTAGAATTCGTATAACTTTTAGGAACCAACAGTATCTGACAATTCGTAGAAAACATCTTTACTTTATTAATATTAGGTACGGGTACAAATGCGAAATTGTTCATTGCTTCGTCTGTCTTCCACACAGCAACGCGCGGAGCAACGGAGCAATGGCCGGACGTGATTTTTTGCATAGAGCACTAGTCACCAATACATAATAGTTTATGGGTTGGAGAGTTTCTATTGAATAAATCAACGTCAACCCCTAAAGGAGTTGAATTGGGCATGAATGTTTGTGGAAAAATGAATTTTGAAGCCCTGGACAAAGACTCAGTAAAATTATGATTCATAGGTACCTATCATTACATTAGACCTAGGTTGGTAGGTATCCATCGTGTGCGGTAATCAACGTGATGTTTCAGCAGTATCTTAGATCTATGAGTAGCGGTGGAGGTTCCGTCAAAGCGTTACAAGGGCGAAATCTAGCCATGTGCGTGTAATTATATCTACCATGTTCACGGGCTCTACCTACCAAGATCGAGTACTAATATTACCTCATCAACCTATCACTGGCACACTACAACTGAGCACGGGTCTCCACTCAGAATGAGAAGGGTTAGGTTAGGATCTATCACGCTGGCTAAGTGCGGATTGCGGTTTTTATGAAAATACCAAAAAAATATATGTTAGGTCATAAAACTACTGATTTTTTGTTAAAACACATGGGGTATAAGTTGTTGCATTTTTGACGCCCTTAACAGTTAAAGTAACACAGTAACAGTTAAGAGTATTAAATGCTTAATATTAATATTAAACTTAAGCAGAAATTTTCTAAAAATCTTTCGAATTAATATTACCTCATAAGGTTTAATAGTGTACTTACCTATCTAACTAACTCAATTACAATTTTGGAAGTGCGAAAGGTACAGATTTACGCCCGAAATTAATAAATCAATCTACCTATCCATTTTTTCCTGTCAAAGTGTCAAATTTCAATCCTATTTCCAATGGAAATTGAAGTTAAATGTCAATCTTTGACAGGAAAAAATGGATAGATTGTTTATTAATTTCGGGCGTTAAATCGCGGATCGCTATCATTATTGTTTTATCAGTATTGACAACCATAAAGACTTATGCTCGACTTATTTATTGTTTGTACCTAACCATTAGGATCTGGCGCTATCTTGATTTTAATTAATTTTTAAATGGTTTTATTACTATTGGGGTTGTCTGTGTGACAAATATAGTCGATTTTTTGCTCATATAAATTAAGAGTGTTTAAGTACCTACACATTTCTAACTGATATAACCTATAGGTATTGTTATGCAGATTTTGGAAGCACACCAACTTACTCTGGGCAGTGAACGGCTTTTTGCGTTCACTGACTCTAGGTACCTATATAGTATTATGCACTGTCTATATACAAACTATGCCTGAAACACTGCCTTAGTTAGTCTGATGTTCCACTTGCCATTTAAAATGCTTACTTTCGACCTTTAACAAGAAAGTTATGCCATTAATAAAATAAGGCGCATGCAATCGTCATTTCTTATATCATCAAGGATTGCACACATTATTGCGTCGATTACTCGCGATTCATTTAATACTTATTTCGTACAGAGACCACACTTAAGAACGGACACATGTTGTGTGTGTACAAAGAGGCACATTTTGTTTTATTAACATCCATAACATTAACAGAGGAAAGAAGTCGCAAGGAAAATTCAATTTATAAATTCGTACATTATTTACTTTTTTGTTAGTCGTTTGAAAGTTCCACAGAACACTTATATCCACGACAGTTCTGTCTAAAAATTTATAATTTCTTGGACCGCCATGCGCCATATTGATTTTTAATTGTTTACTTTTATGATTTTGGCTCGGATTACTTACAGAACAATCGTATTCTGAGGATTTTGGACATGATTCGTTTTATTCTCAGGTTTATGAATAAATAGTAAATAGACACCTAATTTGATTAATACATACCTGATACGTAATTCCATGTGGTTTTCCCATATATATTTTTAAAGTGGATTATTTTATTTAATATTCTTATAACGTCAATTACCTATATAATTATGAATGACAAACGTGGCCATTTTATCCAATTAAGTGATTATACATGGCTAATTTGTCGACTGCTAACGAGTAGAAGACAAACTACTTAGGTACCAAGCATGGTACCTACCTATCTGCTAAGATTTTCCTGTTTAACAAAATAAATAATGACCTAGGTAGGTATATATGTAATTAAACTATCTGAATATATAAGATATATTTTAGAAATGCATGATAATAATGCTCATCAAGTTACTGGTTACGTGTTATTTGGTGGTTTATTCAAGTCATGTCTAACAATTGTATTTCGAGTCAATATTAATGGCTAATGAACAACAGTCAACATGTACATTTACCAATTCGTTATTTTTCTTTGTTACTCATGGTCTGCGGGGGTTCCTTGTCGGCCGGAACAAGTATGTAGACATGTGTCATACTTTACATCGTAGCAAAAATATATTCTGGTACGCAAAACACGTAAATAGAATGAGACCATTTTACGTCTTCGTTCAATTCCCTCCGTTATGTCTATTTCATAGTTGTTTTGTGGTCTTCTTTAAATAAATTGTATTCTGGTTACCTTCTAGTAGCACTCCACAGTCATAAAAAGTAATTGGATGAGCTGTTTGCGGTCCTAATGTACTTAAACCGTCATAAGACTTGTTAAAATATCCGGATAAAACCATAAAAAACTTGTTTATGTTTTAAATTAACATTTTACAGTTTAGTCATCGAAAAGTTTTAAATGAGTACTTATTGACTTTTACTCTTATCTTAGATTTTAAGTACCGTTTTTATCTAGATTAGTACTCTGAATAACAACGACATTGTTATTTAAACGAGATTTTTATATGGAGCTATTATTTCTTTGGTATCTGGCACAACAACCATAGCAGTCGATAGGTTTGTGCGCTTAAACAATTTTATTGTCCTTGTATTGGTATGAAATAGGCATGACTTTCTATTTCCAACCGGCGAGTTAACGCCTAGTACTGAAGGTTCAATAGAAATAAACAATGTTTGAGAGTCAATCATAGATATCTTACTAAATACCTGACTATGCTGATAAAAAGTTGTAGGTACATGTATGACCGATGTTATGGCGACGATGTTTAGTACAAACCCCGCTTGTCGAGGAATGGGTTCGATTCTTGGTCTGGGCCATTTATTTATTTATCAGATAGGTCTTAAATGTTTTTTTATGTGTTGTTCAGGCCACCTGTCAACTAGTATCTATTTTCTACGTGCAAAAATACGCAACTGTTATTTATAATCCTCGTATTTAATTAGAAGATGAATACATCATTGCACAAATAATGTATCAGCATATTACAAGCCCAACACAAAGGCAGTTTAATGGTTTTATCACTTTAGAATGTAATGTACTTAGAGCGATCTCTTCCAGACACCCTTTCCAAAGACCCAATGAAAGACAAGAGGAAGGGTACAGAAATTAATTAATTAATAAGAATAATGAGTTAAAGTAATAAAATTGACGCATATTCTTGACGGAGTTTTAGTAGTACTATAAGGAGTTAATTATAGAGAGTTTCCATATTTGATATGACTAAATAAACCAGCAGCAAGCGAATGGATATCTGTGTTTATTTCATAGGAATGAGACCTCTCCAGAGTCAATAGCTCGCTTTTTTAATTCTACGTATTAGACCTCCACCGGCTAGGACTTGGATTATATTAAATTGACTTACATAAAATCCAGAACAGACTATTAATATTCATTGGAATTTGTATACAGTGTCATATTATTTTCTAAGCCGGGCGGGGCGAGCGCGGTCTCAGTCTGACCCAGACATTAACTTTTATTTTCACGGTCTCGACTCGAGTTTTCTACAAAAACACTAGAGAAACGGCTCAATTGATCATTGTTCCCAACTTTCTAAAGTGTAATTCGGAATCAACCGATTGATATTTTTTGTCCTGCAGCCACTTCAATATCTAAGCGAGACAGCTTTATGCCTTCGTCAACATTGACCAAAACAGCATTATGTTCAGTATTAAAAAGTTTTGTGTCTGTAAACTAAGAGATTGTTTTGCAAGTTGAACATAATTGATTTAATGGTAACCAAAGTATTAATTAAAGAGTTGGTGATACTATTTTGTGCAATAAATGAAACATTAAATTCTAACTGCCCATAATATTTGATTGTAGTGTATCTATGATGGACAACTTAAAAATTGTTAGACGTCATCTTACAGATACAATAAAGAAAAATAGCTTAGGTATAATTTAGATTATATTTAACTTAAGTATATCAGCCAAACAAGGGGAATGTAAGTCCCGTCCCAAGTATTGGGATATATGTAACATAACTAGGTAGGTACCAAGAATACGTAAATAAAATACCAACTTCAGTCAACTTAAAATTCAACTTCAGTAAAACATTACGCCAACAAAAGACTTCATATTCTCTATATTACTGACATATTACCATCTTAATATGTTAATTTAATGGTTATGTTAGAAAAAAATCTATATCAGCTTGAGCAATATCCTCATCAGTTTTATACTCATATTGGCATCCACAGGAAACCGAAAGGCCATGGCTGATCATTTGTTCGGCAGCGACGGCAGTGTAAGTAGATTACGGCATTGTCGGTACAGATTATGAGGTGCGCTTGTGTGTCGAAATCCTCCGTTCTATGATCGCGCAACGATCGGCCCACGGTTCATTGTCGACGCATTGGGACAACACATCGATCCTATTATCTAGACAAAATAAATCAGTGTCAGCGATGACAGAAACGTTTCCATACGCCCTTTCCAGGCTATGCGCTGTCTTTGTACTAGCGCGTTAGCTATAGCGTAGTGTGAAAAATTCAAATCTAGACTTCTTTCATCTATTTTAACAAAAACAATGGTTAGTTTTTCAGATAATTTAAAAAATGCGGTTGCTTAGTGCGTGTTAATTTAAAGTCCTGTTAGTTAGAATTATGTAGGTACCTACCTATAATCACGGGCAGCGAACAAACTGTCAAGAGTGCAACGGTAAAATGCAATAAGTTATAAGCTGGTTGATGTACGACTTTAAGATGCTTAGGTCAATGCCAGCGGAAGAGGCTACAGGGTTGTACACATCAAACTTTGTACACCACACACGCAAATAAAACAAAAAAGAGTCATTACTAATATAACATAAACTTGGTTTTGAAAATAAAATTAATTGGAATATCATTAATGCTGTAAAATTGCGGGATTACTAAACGCTTTATTAAAAAATCTAATATGGACGTGAGGACACGGCCTCCGTTTTCTAATATTCGTATAAATAAATAAATATAAAAATAAATAAATACTTTTTTGTTATTTTGCAATAGTTATTAGTGATTTTATTAATTACAAAGATTATAGATATGTATTGCTTGTATGTATTTTCATCTGTTGAGTTGGTAGCCCTAACCAAACCACTCGAATCCAGTGTAACGGGCTTGGGCAAGTGTGAAATGTCAATAAAATGTACCCATTGCTAGTTGCTCGACGAGTTCTTGCTTATATAAGAATTTAACCTGGCATTTATTTTGATCTTTAAGATGATGCGACAAAAAGATATACCTGCTTTAAGTACTTAAACGTTTAGTACGTAAGTTCCGTTATTTATTTCCTTAATATATTTTGACTTGCATTATGAGGTACAAAACCCCGGTAGGTATATTATAAATATCTATAAATAAAAAAATAAACCCTTTCGACCAAATGCTGAGTCAGATCGCATTGAAATCACTTCATCCATTTCAACACTACTTGAAAACATTAGACACATGGAACTGACATAAAAGACAGGTGATTAAATTTGTATTGTATTAATCTTAGTATTAATGTTTACATTTTTGTTTTAATGTTTGTACTAACTGGCCTTGCCGACCTGTAAATATTTCCATTCATTGGACATCTTTGAAGCTCTACGTAGAGTCATTGTTACGAGAGTACAGAATATCCGTGATGCGTGAAATTTTATTATTTATCCTCTTAGAATAATAAGAAGTGGAATAAGATAAGTGATGTTTCCAAATGCCTTGAATGGTACTCTTTATTGAAGAGCCTAACACATCCTAAAACTATTATATAGACTATTATAGACCCTGACAAACATTTTTTGTATCTTTCGTCGAAACGAACAATTAACTACGCGGCTAAGGATATTATTGCGTACTTTAGTATTAAGAACAAGAATAGTTAGACTGAAAAAATTTGTAAGCTTAAATTATCTTATAATGTATCTGTATATCACGGAAATGTGCTGCGCAAATCTATTGCGTATGCGTCACATTGCGTTGACAGGAACATAATCATGTGCCATGACTTATTTATGTGTGCCTTAAAACAATATAAGTTTGCTGTAAGCCAAGATTCAATAATGCGATAAATATAAAAATACATAAACTACTAAAGACAAAAGAAATACAAAAATAGGGATTAAAAATAATGTATTAGTACCTACAATAAAATAGCATTGTCGCTCAATTGTATAGCATGCATATGCACACAACGTTTAATTTAAGTTACGAGTAAGTTCTCTATTGCACCAATCAGCCTTTAAGGGATGCCTCCTGGACATAACCTTCCCCGATTCCTCCTCCGAGTGGTCCCATGCCCTCTGAATCCAGCAGAAGGTACCTGTCTATTCGGTCGATTTTTCAATACAAGATGCGTAGGCACTCTTCCTTTATGCTAGATGAAGTTAGATGATAATCTTATGATATCTATCTAGTTTTATTTATTTTTTTAACGAGAGAATTATGTGTGAAACGGAAATGAGAATTAATTAAAAAACCTGAATCACCAATGATTAAGACGAGCTGTTTACGAATCGTTTTTACTAGTGCTCTGTTATTTTTACAGATTGAGTGGAGCGGGTTTCCTTATCTTTTTCAAGCGCCACCTTGCATTTTTGTTTTTATCGCGATCTAAATTAGATGGCTCAGGGCTGAGTCACGGGCAGATTGGGTTTGGTCGGCACGTGTGTTGAGCATTGTTGATGAGACAAAAGGTTCTCAGACGTTCCATTTAGTTCCTGAAGCCGCTAAAATGATTATAAACGTACCTACATTACGTTTTACCTTATAATACAAGTAGGTGCCTACTCGTAGAGACGAGAAAAGCAGATGGCAGTGATTAGATAAAATTTGTTACTTTTGTAGAGACTGCATTATAAATTCGTACGGCCGACAACTTCCACAGACCTTTTTACGTACCAAGTGAAGTTACATAAAAAATCGGGCTATTTCACTCTTCCCACTCAGCCTTTCCATCTAGGTGGATATAGTGTTCTTTTGTTTTTTCCACCCAGGCTTATCCAGCCAATAATATTCGAATATTTAGTCAAATGGTAACTAACTTACTACACTATATAAAAATACACTATACACTACTAAAGGGTTTATTTTATTTCAATATCAATGAAAATAATCGAGTAAGTAGTAGATGCCACATGCTAAGATGACAAAAATAAGAAATATGCAATTCCATAACACACAAGGCACTAACAACATTTTGTAGAAACTAAGTACCACTTTTATAATACTTTGTTACTTGTATAATATAATATTAAACATAAACGGGCGGCTACGTCAACCATTTTACTTTACCTAAGTTGGTTACAAAGAGGTGTTCATATTATGAGTTGATTTAATTAGGACATATTTATGGCTTCGTACCACTGAACATTCGTTTTCTGTGACCGAAGGCGTGATTTGCGGACATTTTTTATCATAGTTTTGTTTCGCTTGAGTCCGTTGGCAGGGCCAATGCTTACGGTGTAACTAATTACTGTTACAACATCAGCTAATGTTTCATTTGGGTAATGTTTTCATCACCAGTAGAAATGTAAGTATTTATAGTCGATTTATAAAGCAAACAATATATTCTAGTGACCTAGAGCACGTACCATAGTAACATATTTGCACGTGTTATTAAATGTAGTCGTGATTAAACACAAAATGTGGGATAAATAATATAAGTACATTAACTACATTTTTTTCCCCTCAGATTTGATCTACGAGTAAGATCACGTAGTGTTTATCGTATGGATTTGTACTTTATTGTCTAAACTTGTATTTACGTGCAAAGCTTTTGTTTAATATTTACGATTATTTATAAAAATATCTATTGGTTCGTTACTCGTTTATATAAAAGTACCTACATACTGTCGTACACCTACACTATTTGAATTTGGGATATACTTATTTGTCAAAATCAATAAATGTAGAGCCATAGAGTTGAGCGTAGTTTGTGTTATCGTTTATTGAGTGAAATTAAAAGTTTAAAAATAAACTCTACCGTAAACTAAAAATTTTGTTTCTATAAAAGTCACAGTTAAAGCTCCGTTAGTGTCATAAGATGCATGCATTAAGTTATTATTGCCTAAGATCGTATATATTTCAGCAGTGCTTCTTGACCTTTCTAAACACTTAACATTACACTGCTTTTAACATATAAATCTGAATATTATGTAAAATTCAAGATCTATGGAATTTTTTATGTATGAATTCAAGTTTCAGTTGCTAGGAACTATCTACTGACTTCCTTTATAAAACCTTTTATTTATAAATATCCTTTTATTTTAAAAATCTCCTAAGGAATAAAGAATTCAGAATCCGTTCATAATTTGAGAATTGTGATGATTTTGAGGGTTAAAAATTATCTAAGTACATATTTATTATATGGATAAGTAGGTACACGCGCTATATTTGATATATCGCGGATATAAGATAAAGTATATAATGATTCCTCCTTAAACAGGCGAGTAAAACGGGGAAAAAAATAAGCTTGTAATAAGGATATCCCGTTTACTTGAGCATCTCTGATACAAAGCCGCGGAATTGTATGCTTACAAAGTCATAAGTAACATTTTTTCAAGGATTTATTCAATTCATAACTGAATAAATTCGTACTTAAGACAGATCGTTCTTTACAATCAATGAAGGTAATATGGCTCTGGATATAAAATAAATTATTTAAACTTATCAAGGTCTATTAAATAATTACAATTTAAACGTACCTATTGACGGAAAGGAAATGTTCTGGAAAATCTTTTGTGACTCCATCTCATCGTAGCATATAAGATGGAAATACGAGTAAGTGCTCGTAGATTTTAAATTATTTGGTAACTATCAGAACGTAGGTATAATCTCTATTGTTTGAGTTTCGTAGAATGGTTTATCCGCAAGATATGGCTCGTTTATTTCAGTTATATATTTAAAGTTTTACCGATTTAAAAGCTATGTTTAACCATAATACGAATTGTATTCTGGACTTGCCTACTTTAAAATTTATTTTGAAAATGGTTTAAGAAATAAATTTAACGTATTTTTTATTGTTATTCCAAGTAAATTAGTAACGGGGTCTCTCCTCTTAGGGTTAGGGGAAAAATACAATTTATTAAAATTTCGCTAGCTGAATCATATTGATATCCTGTTTCACACTTTATAAGACAGTTCAGTTAACATACCGCAGTGCATATTGCATTTTTAAATATTTATAAGATTCAAAAATAAATGCTAAAATGCTAAAAACGCTAGTAAAATATCGAAACCGTCGTACCGGTTATGGTATAGTTATGGTAGATACTTATTTGGATCGTAGGTATTAATAATTAGTAAATTTTAAATCATCAAAAAAATGATTAAGTATGTAAGTTACTTACATAATTTATTTAAAATTCTATATAACATTTTTGTTATTTGAAATCTTTTGTAATTAAACATTTTGAATATTTTACTAAATTAAGCGCGATGATTCTAGTTTTTCTTTTAATGTTATTGAACTCACCTGATTTATTTGATCCGGCAGCTAAGATGCGCTAGGGATGCAACCACTGTCACAGATTAAAAATAAACTTTGAGTTTTTTTTAAATATCCGAGCGCTAAGACGGCCGGCAATGTATTGGTGCTGGTTTGATAATGCCGGTGCTTATATAGCAGTGCGTTTGAGGCACGTTGACACCGCTGCAAGCGTGAACCATCTACGGATGCCACAACTTCAGATGCATCTCCTCACTTGTTCGCAGTATTGTTGTTAAATAAACATTAATTGAATAAGGTCTTTGTTGTTATAATTGATCCATATTGTGATTTCACGATTACTGGTTACGAACCACGGCCGGCGGGGAGTGGAAAAATGGAGTTGTCTCTAACTCGTAAGTTTTCATTGCTTATTAGTAGCTGATTGTTAGAGAATTTCCGTTGCATCTTCGTCTAAATATGTTAATGATGTTCGGACGCAAGGATCGTATAGTTTTTTTTGTAAATTTCATGGCCCGATTGATTTCATACGCACAAATTAATAACGTTTTATAAAAGTACGCAAGTTTGCCCGCGGCTCAGCCCACGTAGTAGGTACCTACCTACTCGTTTTTCCGTACAATCTTTTACCCCTTTATGAGAATGATATTTTTGTAAAATGTCACTCAGCAAGTGTCACTCTCCCGTCCGTTAACTATCTTTATGCAAAAAAATCACGTCGATCCGTTGCTCATTGCTGCATGAAAGTACGGCTAACTTACGAAGACGTTTTCTTCGCATTTGTTTTATTAGTAAGAATTCATAACTCTTGTTTTGTTTGCTTGTATCAGAAGAACAAAGTTTACAGACTTAACAAAGTTAATTAATATACCTAGTTGGTTTAAGTTGCAAACTAATCAGCTTCCAAGAACAACATAAACTATAGATAACTAGTAAAATCTAAATTTGATGACAATGCTTATCATAACGAGTATCTTGAGAATGGGTATTTAGACCTATCTCCCAACATTACTCTATACTCGGATTTTTAATTCAATGGACCAAATTGACGGATGCTAATGTCACTTTGCAAAATAATGATAACAGTTTTAACATAATAGTGATGTGATTCAATCACTCGAACGATTAATGTACGATTATTTCATGATAAATACATGTAAATATATTAGTTTAAAACTACAGAAAAATGAGGAAAGTTAAGAAATGAAAACAATTCCCGCTTCTTCGT
>DWMR01000507.1:0-12239 GCA_018245355.1 Dalla costala
GTTGCGGAACTGCGTGAAGGTGACGCGGTCGGAGCGCCGGTCGAACAGCGTGTCCACGAGCGCCGCGCCGCGGTCCTCGAGCTGCAACGATTCACAGAGCTCTAATACTGCGGGCCGGTCTAGGGCTTCCTCGTTATCTACGTCGAAGGTTTTGAACACACTGTACAGCTGTTTTTCGTAGTGATTCATGGACGCTGCGTCCATATCTATCGAACGTAAGCTATAGGGTTGCAACATTTAATGGCAGGCGACTTCGATGTTTACGTGTGATCACATGTTGTAAATTTGTAAAGAACTATAAACGACTATATTGTATTAGATCAATTCCGTTCGTCACATCTTTTCTTTCAATCTCGAAAATAGCCTTAGTGTCACATCCATACTGTCAAGTCAATGTCAATATTGTCAATTGTCAATCGTCATTATCACGGAGGCACTTATTAAAAATATAAATTATTTTATATAGTTGAGTTAGATTTGTACGTTTATCATTCCATATATATCATTATACTCTTTGGTTTATAATATAAATGGTTGGTAACGTTACCTTCACGGCTCAATTATGATTTCGTAGTGAGGTATTTTATTATTTGTGAAATCTTAATCAAGGTCAAAATCTGAATAGCTTACCTTATAAACTGACCAAGATTAGGTCAACGTTTCGACCTACGCAGTCCGTTTTAAAAATGTGTATAGAATGCTAAACACACAGTTTCAATTAATGTTTAAGTAAATGAGATCTGTTAAGGGATCTGTAATTACTTGAACGTTTAATTTTTGTTTCAGTTATACTCACAGTACTTTCAGTTAAGGTCACTCTGCCTACTTTGTGATTTTTGTCTAACGATTACGATGTGTTCGGAATGGAACGTACCTACAGTGTAAACAATAGTTTTTTTGTGATGATGTCAGACTTTGTCTTATATACTTATCTATGGTCTTTGTTACGTCAAGTCAAGTCAATAAATAATCGTCACCAACAAAATCACGAATTCGATTTCTTTGCGTGGGTATAAGTTAGTAATATAAATGAGATTGAATCATGGAATAAAATAAAGTTAACACTGTAAGAGGAGAATCTTATAATTTTTTTAGTTAACAAGATTGGTTTGAGTAAAAACAATATTCTACGTCTTGAAAGACGAGATTTCAGTGTAGTACCGAATCTGTGCGTAGAGCTTAGCTCTACAGTGGATAGAAATTATGAAGTTACGATTAGTTAACAAGGAAAAGTTCTTAAGTCTTTCGCGGACTGAAACCTTGAAGGACAGAAATATATGTAGCGGAAATCTTGTGCGAATCGGTTGGGTGTCGTTTGCGTGTTTATTGATATTACTGTTGTGCTTAACGCTACTGTCGACTTGTGTCCGGCACAGTGCGACGGCGGGCGCGGCGGGCGCGGCGGGCGGCGCGGGCCGGGTGGTGGCGTGCTACTACGGCACGCCGGCCCCGCGCGCGCCGGCGCAGCTGCTGCCCGCCAGCCTGCACCCGCACCTCTGCACTCACATAAACGTGGCCTTCGCACAAATTAAAGACAACCAGATACATCTTGAAGATCACCAGTACAAAAGTATTGCAGAAGTGGTTTCCTTAAAGAAACTAAATCCAGGCCTGAAGATCTTGCTCTCGATAGGAGGAGCAGGCGACGACAGCGGCTTCCCGGCCATGGTGGCCGACCACGCTTCGAGGAAAGTTTTTATCAGGTCGATCAAGTGGACGTTAAGAAATCATTCCTTGGACGGGGTGGACTTGGATTGGGAGTTTCCAGCGGTCCACAATTACGGATCTAATTTGAGGAAACGGGAGCGACAACACTTCTCACAGCTACTTCGGGAGATCAGAATGGAGTATATTAGAGAGAAAAGAGACTATCTGCTCACCGTTGCCCTGGCGGCCCCACAGATTATTGTCGATGCTGCATATGATGTGGACCAAATAAATATGTATGTGGACTATGCCAATATCATGACCTACGATTTTCACTATTACACTGAGTTCACTCCTTTCACAGGATTAAACTCTCCACTGTATGCCCTGCCTACAGAACAGTTGTACATGGCTACGTTAAATATTAATTACACAGTGCACATGTACCTGGACAAGGGGCTCGATAGAAACAAAATTGTAGTGGGGGTCCCAACATACGGACACTCCTTCAAATTATTTAATGCCAATAATGACAAGGTGGGAAGTCCAACGCAGGGATTTGGGGACCTTGGCCAGTTGGGCTTTGTCAACTATCCTGAGATTTGCCATTTTATAAACACCTACAATGCTACTGATAATATCCATTTTGATTCAGATGCACGGGTGCCTTATCTACACAGAGATCACGAGTGGGCTTCCTTCGACAACCCCCGGAGTGTCATGGAGAAAGCTAAATACATAACAGAAAACGGCTTGAGAGGTGCCATGATATACTCATTGAATGCAGACGACTACGAAGGTCTATGCGAAGAACTGTCTGGGAGCATAAAGTTTCCCCTGGCGGTATCCATAAAGAAGGCACTGAACGGAAATCACACTTGACATTGCAGACATTATGCGTCCCAATATACGTACCGATGCACACATAAAAAAATTGAAATCACCCACAATCACAGCAACAGTTTCACAAGTGTAAAAAGGATTAGCATTTGGATGCATTTAATTACCTTTTTTTTCCTGGTCACATAGGTGATTTTGTACATGGTGCAAGATTTCATGATCGGCGTGGACGTGAGGTCGGGCGCGGGGCGCCCACGCGCAGGCCGGGCCCGCGAGGCGGCTGCGGCGGCGGCGCACTGCGCGGTGCTCAGCGGCGTAGAACCGCACGCGCCGCCTTCATTACTTCGCCTTATTAACTTTTACAGTTTGAAAAAATGCACAATTTCGCTCCACTGCTCGGAGGGGGGTTTCCACTCGACCGAGTGCGTCGCCCGCCATGTCGGCCGCGACTCGGACGCAATTCTAATTAGCCAAGCTGATTATAAACAATAATTAGAGACAGTTATTCCTCATGGTGAGAGTGGTGGCTCGGGGTGCTCGCCTAACGTACCTACCTACTATTGGATTTACATAAATTGTTATATTACATCAATCCTGTAGCATAAGCAGTAGGTGCCTACCTAACTTCTTTATAATGTATAGGTTTAAATGAATAGTAGGTCGGTACCTATTTTTAAATAATTTTATTGTAATAAAAAAGGCTGTGAATTAAGATTAGTGATGATATTTATAGTTAGGAAATTCCATAAAAATTGCTTATGTATATATTATGTCCACATTCCAGGGGCCAGGTCATTTAGGCCTTGCTGGTCGCTCGAGCGTCTTGCGTCTTGCATATTTGAAGAAGACGCAATTGTGCCATAAAACCTGCAGATGCAAACCCTGCAACCTCTTACTAATTAAGTTACAAAACCACACCGAGTGCAATTACAAGCAAAGATTGAGTTAACGTCCCAAGAGCTGCATTGTCTACAGATATAGGCGACCACTATGCGTGAGCGGCTGATTTACATACTTAGAAGTCGGCGGTTGGCATTGAATTCCATATATTGAACTGGAAACTACCGTGGGCGGCCGCCAGCTTGGACTGCGTCCGTTTTAAAACGTCGTTTTATTATTTAATAATTAATCTCTTAGTTTTTGTACCTACTACAAAGTATTTTAAATTGGTTACCATCTGTTCACTCCATATTTTTTTTGTATTAGTTGCGTAGAAAGTGTTATGATTATGAATAAAGTTTTATGTCAATGTTTGTTGTGTATAATTGCATTTTGTTCTCTTTGTCCAACACCCGGCGACGGGCCGGCTATTTCTGTGGTCGACCTTGCACGTTGTCAGACCTCTGCGACTTGCCCTTCACTCTGCGCACCTAGCATGAGGTGCGCTCATAGCCGAGAGGTTATCTGGAGGTCCGGGATTCCAACTCCAGGCACGAATCTAACTTATCGGATTTAGGTACGCTGCAATAAGTATATCGATAGTAGTAGTGGTTCGAGGAGGCCGGCGACCCTGGCGTAGTCCACGGCAGTGTCCGGTTGTTATCGTTGTACTTGATAGTCATATTACAAGCCATGTCAGTCAGTAGAACTTCTGTCACTCGGGTTGGTTCGACCACTGACCATTTCACCAATACGCTCTGAAGTAACGTGGTAGAGTATGCTCCAGCTCCACCGATGAAATCAGAGACCATAATCTATACAATCGGCTATCATGCTGCTCCAAGGGTGGATCCAACAACTTTTTATCGTAACCATAACGGGGGGGGGGGCTAGTAATGAAAGATTGGTTTAAAAATAGGAAGCTCTTTAATATGGCACTACCTTACAGTACCTACCTAATGTCTATGCGATAACAACTACAGTTTCATCGAAGGCAACGCAGGCGCTTCATACTGGAGGCTGGATTCAAGGCCGAATATTAAGTTGGAACACTGACTTCTCTACCAAGTCCAAGTCCTACCTAAGTCACATCTCTCGCACGCCACTCCATGCCCTTGTTCTGGTTAAAACAAGTTTTTCATCCCATTTTCCACTCTTCCCGGATCATACAGATTCAGTCTTTTTATGAGATTTTATCCGACCAATATTATTGAAATTTGCGATATAGGTACTTACTAGCTCGATGCTGCCACTCGCATCACGCTTGGCTTCTCTCTTTTTACAGAACTTCTCTTGTGCTATTCATTCCTCGTTACATACTTTAACCTAACCTTTCATCATGTACAGCTCTACAGCTGCTAGCAGTTTGCAATTAATCTGCTACGAATAACCACCTCACAGGTTTACCTAAGCACATCATAAACATTCTATGTTCGTCAGTGGCAGTCGGCTAACTGAATGGTAGACTTTCCATGTTTTGGTTTACTGTATGATCCTTGTTCAAGCATTTACACTCCCAAAAGCACCAAATTCGTACATCACTTATGTAGCGGAAGTGGCAATACATAGCCTGGCTACATTGTACTTACTAACTAAATTACAAATTAGGCAAACTCTTATGGCATGTTATATATTAATGTTTTGTCTCTGTAATTGGAAGTGAACTGTTTCACATTCCAACCTAGCACTAGACCAAATCTTTCTACATAATAAATGTGTAACAAAAGTGCTAATCCAATCTGCATATAAACTGCATACACTACAATCTCCGAGATTAGAATTCTAGGATAAGTCACAAAACTTACTCAATTTGTAATTGTGAATACATAAAACATGTCAAAAAAGAATTATACCAACTTAAACACAAAATATCAGGTGTATACACCCAAGTAGTCTACGTACTAACAAAAGGTATCTTAATCTAGCAGATACATACATAAAACAAATACATAAATGCTTATAGTTTAAAGCAGAGAGCAGTAACCAAACGTTTGAGTATTTTCAGTTAAATGCAGAGCAGTAACCAACCAGTAACATTGTTATATCTACTTAAATCCATTCATATTTGCAACCATTACACATGTAACAATTTTAAGAATTATTTATGTTCAGTGTGTCACAACTGCACCTATTCATCTATTACAACCAAAACTTTGAGACTATCTTGTAAAACATTAAACCAGTGTGGTTTTTAATCTAGGAATGTCTGGTACAATAATCTTATTGTAACGTGATCACACAAGTTGGGCACAGGCGAGCGGTGCTGCCCGTGCTTCCATCCCACTTACTCTAAGTACTTAGTACAACTAACATTGTAGATTTCACACAAAATGTAAATTCATCGTATCACAAACTATAGGTATATATACTCTATACTTCTCTATATGCATATATAATATGTATAATAGTTGAGTATCTAAATATTAGGATATGGCAACTTAACATCAACTTATTGTCTAGTGGAATATTCTACAACTAGCGCCAGCGCGGCTCCGGGCCCGCCTGAGCGGCTGGCGGCGGCGCCTGCCCGTTCTTAAAGCCAATCACTACACAACTGTATTTATTTATTTATGCTTCAACTGTTAAAGTTTTCTGTCTTAATATAACTCATTTATTTTAATAGTAAGGGATCTAATATGCAATCTATAAATAAATTCAAGTTCATAATTCAGCAATGTGGTCAATCATATGCATAACTAATGTAATAATATAGATTTCTGTTTGTATTCATTATGTGTTTCTGATGAAATTAAGTTTATTCCATCAGTCAATGTAAAGAGCATAGCCTAACACACCAGGCTACAGCTACAGGGAATTGCTGTCTATTAAGTATGTTAAAAGATGAAAGCTAATGTTGAATATACTTCTATTTTGTTTTTCAAGTTATTGTATCATTATTCCTTTTTTTATTTATAAAAAACCAAAAATATCTTCCTCATAGTCTGACTAAAAAATTAACTACAAGAAACCCAATGGACCCAATGTGACAATAGAGGATAAACCGGAATGCCTCGCTAGCACTGGTGTGTGAAGCTAGTGGGTGGCCCTTCATGGTTGCATTTCCATTCATCCAAAATGGCTATGAATGTTTAACATAGCAAGATTTGCAGATTCATGGCATTTATAATGGAGCTTATCTATCACTGTAACATTTACTCGCTTAAAGTACACAATTTTTTATAGATTATTGAAGGACGGTTCTCGTAACATGATTATTTCCTATCATATTTAAAAAGCGGCAACCCTAAATTTTGATATGTGAAGGCAACTTTTTGAGGTTCGGTAAAGATGATATTTAGCAAATATTGAACTGTTATCCAAATTGAGATGGGTTACCCGAGCTCGGGTAACGCATGATATGAGCCAATGATAAGTGTTCGGTCGCGGCGGAGCGGGCGCTACGTCTGCAGCCAGTGGAACATGAGGCTGTGCACGGTGGGGTAGTCCAGCTCGGCGTTGGGCGAGCTGAGGAACTCCCGCAGGCTGAGCGCCACGTCGCCCGACAGCGCGGCGTCGCGCAGCTCGGCGGCCGAGTGCGCCGAGTTGTCGTCGGACGCGCAGTCGGAGGACGCGGGCTCCCGCCACTTGTCGTCGTAGGTCAGGTCGCACAGCGTGGGCGGCTCGTCCGCGTCGCTGGTCTCCTCGTCCACGGAGGGCCCGCGGCTCTTGTTGCGCGCGCCGTCGCTCTCGGCGCCGTCCCTCCCGCCGCCCTCGTTCTGCCGACGAGCGTTTTTCAGCGCGCGATACCGCCGCGACCTCTCTCGCTGCAATCGCCTCTTGCGCTCGTCCGCTCGCTCCAGCTCCTCGGGAGTCTTTTTTGTCGAATTCTTTCCAAAGAAATACCTCATGAACGACTCGTCGCAGTTCCGTTTCGACAAGTAGCTCGCCATCAACTTGTAGTAGTACTGGTTATCCATTCCAGTAAGCGTGGTTAGCGTTGAAGTTAATTCTATTTGAACTTAAAACACTAAATCTACGGAGATATTCTGGAAATTGCGAAATAAAAATAACGAGAACGAGACTGTCGCTGACGTGACGTCATTGACATTTTGGTCAGTGTCGCGATCACAGAATATATAGGGATTACTTATTGTATTTCTATTCTATAGTTAACTTCACAGAGTCGGTATTGTACCTATATTTAGTTTATTTTAACATTGTAATTTTAATAACAAACTAGAGTTAGACCTAGCTCTATTAGAATCTTAATAACATTTAACAAAACAAAAAGCAATAAACTCTAAATTATTATCCGCCATGTTTGGTGACGCCGTTAAGGCCGAATGGGTCCCAGGTTGACAGGGGGGGACAGTTGGGTTGGGGAATACAGATTTCAATGCGGTTTAGTGCAAGGCAATTTCACAACTAATAATATGCTACATGCATATGAACATCAGTTCGTCATGCAAAGACAATTGACCTAACAAAGTTAAAGACAATGTTATAACCTAATTATTGTATTGTATGTTGTAAAAAACCAGTTAAATTAAACGGCAAGCTTCCAGCTTCAGCGTTTACAGCTATATAGCCACACGGAATAGTAAAATCAATTTTTTAAGAAGCATTAATAAAATGAATACAGTATACAGATGTAATAAAACACAACATAATAATTAGAGGATTTATTAAGTATCTAACGGGCAGTAGGAGACGGCTAGAAGACTGGGATCTCCGTGCGCTTGACGGCGGACAGCCCGTCGTCCCACGTCAGCATGGCGTTGAAGGACAGGAACAGCGCCACCGCGGACAGCAGATGCCACAGGTCGTGCGAGTCGTAGAACTGCAGGATCTGCGAAACCACTCCACTTACAATACAACCACGACCATCTTACATACCAGCATTATTTCTACCCGGTTTAACGTGAACGTCACGATCCCATACACGCGGAACGAATATAATATATCGTTGATTATTTTTTCGGACGCTTGTCTCGTACGCCTATGAGAGGCACGTTAATATAGGTGACGTCATAGAGACGTCGTGTTCTTAACTTCATCGGCTCGACCCAAGGATATGAGCGAAACGAGTCAAGCGTGTATACGAGAGCAATTGTTCTTAGATTCATGGTTGCGATGCATATCCCAACACTGCCATCAGGCAGGGCTGCTGATCAGGGGAAGGGTATCAGATGGAGCAGTCACCTTGCACTCGTGGTTACGGTGGCGCGAGACCGCGGCGGGCGCGGACCAGTCCGAGGAGCCGGACAGGAAGAAGTAGAGCGCGGGCGCCCAGGCGGCGGCGGCGCCGGCCAGCATGGCCCACGCGTACCAGCGCAGGCGCTCGCCGTGCACCAGCTTCATCACCAGGTAGAACACCATGTACAGCAGCGCGTTGCCCAGCAGCACCTGCAGCAGGTGCCCCGCGAAGTCGCTCGTCTGCGTCACCAGCCTGCGCACACCGGCACCGCACCCATCAAATATACTGACACACTTTCTCTTACCTACTCGGCTCTTGGGTGTTATTGTGTTGTGTTCTGTGTGTGTCCACTACCCGCAATACAGGGAATCCTAGTGCGAGGGTGTGAGTGTGAAAGATTATTATTACTCATGGCCGGCACCAGCCTTTGGCCTAGGGGAGTGGCGAATCCTGAATTTCAACATGGGGGAAGTCTAAACCTATAGGAAGTTTACAAATACATATAATATAGGATATTTGAGGATCCAGGTTGGAGTTCGGCCCCAGGGGGCACCTCCCCCGCACACGTACCCGTAGATGGCGAAGAGCCAGTTGGCGGCGTTGCCGATGAGCAGCATGACGAGCCGCGTGGTGTAGAGCGGCTGCAGCCCCTTGCGCAGCTCGCGCGCCGCCTCCGCCAGGCTCTCCTTCTCTACACACCCACACGTAAACGAGCTGTTACATAACCAATAAAGGCACTTAAAAAGATCTTGATCCTACTTTAAAATCCTGTAGCGTCAATTAATTCGACTTACTTTTTACGTCGGAAGAAGATCGAAGTGGTCATTGATATTTGTAGTATTCGAATGAATGTGATGACTCCTTTATAATTCTTAACGTCGTCGCAGTAAATGGAATACATTGCAAAATTTTGCTGCAGCGGGTAGATACTTGCGATGTCCCGCTTCGAAAGTGAGCTCCGCCGGTATACATGAAGGAGGACGCGGATTCAAAATCCAGCTCGCGGTGGTATTTTTGCAATCTCACACGTTTTAACTGTGCAAAATTGTGCTAGTTCAATGATCAGACGCGTCGGTTCCCATGGCCAGTCTACCTTTATAAGCGCGACAACGTCCGCCGCAGCTTGTCAATGCACGCGTCGTAAAGTCACAAAAGAGTGTTCGAGGGGAGAAGGGGCGGTGAAGGGGCGGAGGGGTGGCGAGGTACCGAGGCGGAACTGGCCGACGTAGTAGATGCGCAGCGACAGCAGCAGGAAGGTGAACACGTGCAGCACGGAGAACGCGCCCCAGAACAGCGGCCCGCCGCCCAGCACGCCCCACACCACTGCAATACAACAGATCTGATGTTAAAATATGCGATAGTATTTCATAATACTTGAAGGTTTCTAAGCCCATGGAGCTGAACCACTTTCCTTAGGAAACAACGTCTAAATTTCAAAAACATAATAAACTTTAGACCATAACTGGGAAAAAAGAATACCGCCGTTGTCTTCCTTTCGATAAGTCTATTTGGGAACAACATTCCCAGTAATTCTACTGTATCCGGGAGGACTTTAGGGAATTGCCCAAAATGACCGGTCACGTGGCTTGTACAAAAAGTTTCATATTTAGATTTCGACTTTCAAAATAATTTGATAGATTAGTTGTCGTGCAACTGACCGATGGCGATGAGCACGGCGAGCACGCCGAAGGTGGCGTGCGCGCGCGCGTTCACGTCGGGGTGGCGCGACTGGTAGATCTTCACCATGCTCAGCACCGCCAGCACGTACATGAACGCCGTGTCTGCAACACGCAAGCAAGAGGGGATAAAGGGGCTCTCCCACCGGCGAGGCGAGAATTAAAAATTGTATGGCTTAATTCTTTCTGCTGAGAAATCCGACCTTTTCCACTGAGGATGTACTGACGTCTTCAGTGGAAAAGGTCGGATTGGCGAGAATGCCGAGAGTTGAAATAATTGGTAAGTATACTACGAAAGCAAACGAAAACATGGCATGGCGGGCTGTGCTTACCGAACTGGAAGTTGAGGCGGTTGGGGCACACGTGGTAGCTGGCGGACAGCACCGCCACCATCATCATGCCGGCGCCCAGCGCGGACAGCAGCCCGTAGTGCGCCGGGATGCCGTACTCCTGCAACCGATATACTATTTAACCCAACGATGGAAGCGTGCGCCATGTTTTGAGGAGGACGGTAGGTATTTACCTGTGATATTTATGGACGGGCCTTGCAAGATTATATAAATGTCGGAGTGAGCTATTACATTTATCTTGTTCAAACTCTCCTTCAACTTATACTAGACTTTGGAACATGGAGGGCTACCGAGGACCTGTTAAATAAGCTTGAACGGTTGCAGAATAAAATGTAATGATCCGCTTTCTATCTCTCTCTCTTTCTGTTTTAGTTTCGCAATGATCTCAATTGCCTCCTAATCTGTCCACGGAGCTACTCATCCCTTGCATCTCTCATACTTTTACTCATGCTTTTGCTCTCTCATGTATGTTGATGCAGTATTTTACTTGGAGGAAATAAATGTGTATTCTATTCTATGAATCTCCGGAACCGGGAGCCGCTAACAGATATGGGGTTGGGTAGTGTAGGAGCGCGCACCTCGTGCCTCGGGCGGCGCTTGCGGCGCGCGCGGCGCCGGCGCACCTGCAGCAGGAACAGCGCGCCCAGCAGCAGGTAGCCGAGGTTGGACAGCACGTGGTTGAAGTCGCTGAGCGCGCCCGCGGGGTGCGCGCACAGGAAGTTGTAGTAGCAGATGTCCAGCGAGCCCGACACGTTCAGCACCTGCAGGACGCAATGCTACCTATTATACCTTAAACATATTATAGTTAGTTACCTACTTATTTTATAGAATGTTACTCCGTTATTGGCCTTATGTCATAGGCCATATAACATCTGTTTGTTATTTAAGGGCTGTGGATTTTGATTAAAAAAAAATAATTACAGGTTATTCGAAGCTGGTCACAGATATATGCGTTGCTAATCCTTAGGACTGAGGTAATCGCCTCTGGTATAAGTGTAAGTGGAAAACTTTATTGTACTGATCCATCTGCGTTAAAGCTAGTTTTGTGGCTGGGACTAAATGCGCCTTAGTTAAGGCATTAGAAAATAAAGGAACTTCAGGGCGAAGAGTTCGCGGCTTACGATTTGGAAGGCGACGACGAACTGCACGACGGGCAGCGCGTAGAAGACGGCGACGGTCCACAGCGTGTGCAGGTAGCGGTCCGAGCGCGCGCGCAGCGTGGCCCCGCGCCGCCGCGCCAGCGCCGCCAGCCGCAGCCGCGCCGGCAGCCCGAACGCGCCCGCGCCCGCGCCCGCCGCCTGCAACCAGCGCGCGGTGAACGTTGAACATACTCGTATCTAATTAATTGATGGTGCGGAACGCATTTGTATGGGCTGCGACGGAACCCGATACAGTATTTGGTTGATAAATGATACACCGCACAATACGTTGATTGTTTATATAGATAGAACCTTAAACTAAATGATAGGTGCGGAAGTAAATGATAGGAGATTGCAGTGAATAAATTTTGGGCACGACAGGAAAAAATTGGTAAGTTTACGGTTATGCTCTACGGAAGTTACGTATTACCGTCACCGACGATCATGGGCGGGTATGCCTTAGTTGGTAAATATATGCATGTGATCACATGATTTACCTGCGATACTTGGCTGGAGTCGAGCTGCGTTTGTTCTGGGTCCGTCACCTGGCCGTTGCCGGCGTCCGGTGCGG
>DWMR01000508.1:0-12237 GCA_018245355.1 Dalla costala
TCATGTGATAAGTAAAACACATATCTACAATATACAATTAACATAAATCCAAAACAATAAAGAGTTCACTCTGAATGGACAAATGTTTAGTTTTTTGCTTCTCCTGAAAAGTAGGCCGTTTTTAGTTATTCCCTTTTTGACTAGAGGCACTGATATCTTCCATGTACAGACAGCGATCAGTTAAAATTTTATTATATGTATAAAGAAGATAAACTTAATACTGGAGGAGTAGGTGCTTCCTTCCTGTGTTACATACCGATCGCACAATAGAACGACCGCGCGTAATTGAATCTCAGCGTCCTTTTTGTTCACATTACAAAACGCCCTACGACCTAAGGCACCCAGCCGCTGCTAACAAGGCTCAATATAAAATGATAAGGGTAAAATGTCAAACGACTCACCTACTTAATAGAATATCGCTCAATAATACAAGACTAGCTTTGGAAACGCGTTTCATGACTAGTCCTCGACTAGATTATGCACTGCAGGAACCTCACTTAGCGACTGACCGTCGAACAGTCTACTTACCCTGATGATTCCCTATTTTGGGGCGAAACCCGTACCTACTGGTGGTGGTGTGTATGTTGGTGGATATTTACATTGTTGCATGTGCATGTTTTCCTATGTGGGAGGGTGGGAGGTGCTACGCATGAAAGTGTACACCATCGTAAGTTTTGCTCGCGGATTGTTTCAAAGTAGACCTAATGTAGCTTTATAACAATGAATTTCCGCAAAGTAACGCCTGGTAGAATTAACTATATGAAATACTTAGACATAAAAAATACGCAATAATTTTTGGATGTTCAAGCTGTCCGCTGACAAGCCTAAATCAGCCGATGTCCTTTTTAGTGCCACTAGTTTGGTGATTTGTATCCACCGGACTATTACTTACGTAGTAACTATTAAGAATTCTGTGCTACTGCCACTAAAAAATGTTGCCTTAGTCTTTAACCCAGTTTTTTATCAACATGGAATTGGTAATTGCAAGCAGATACTACATTTTGATAACAATACAATAGCAGCTATTTACCTACGTCTTCGCTTCAAGCTTATTAGATGTGATAATGGAGCCGTGCTAACAAAGATTTTACCAATCAGAAGACTAGGCTGGACTTTTCGGTCCGAAATACAAACTGCGTGAAATCTTGAAAAATAAAACTTTTTTCACGGCAAAATGTGGCGGTTGTGACTACCGCCCTGGGCCAACGGTAAGTATACAGGTTTATAGATAAGATCTAGTTAGAGAATGAGAAAACAATTAGGTACACAAGTCGAGACCACAATATAAAATACTTGTGAAAGAGAAAAATCTATATGAGAGCGTAAACATTTTAATTATAGGTATTTGTAATAGGTAATTATAATAAAATGTATGATCTTCCTTTAAAGAAAATATATGAAGAAGTCTTGAAAAGTAGAATCAGACTTCAAGCAAACTAGAGGCAAAAACAACCACAAACAACAAAAAACAAATATGGCAACCGGCCTTGATTGTCTAGGCTCGGCAAAGCCACAATACCGTTTCAATTCAATAAAAGAAACTATAGCATTTTACGAGAACGGGACACAAGAGCGTGATATAAAAGGATTCATGCCAGTAAAATAAAATATCTCCTACTTTATACTTCATCAACATCAACAATTAAGTAAATGGAGCCTCAAACAAATTAGTTTTATGACATTTAATTAAAGATAAAATATTGGTTTGTATTGCACAAAGTAAGTGGCTTGCAAGGCCACGGGAAACTTCGACAGCTCAATAGAAAATGGTTACCAAGTAGGTACCTACTCATCGCAGGCGGCCGCCTGTCTTCGCGAGAGGCCTCTCGTACGAGTAAAATCCACAGGGCCGGGTCGACGAATTTCTCAATTGATCACAGATGTTGTGCTTGACAGCACTGGGCACAGTTAGAAGCATAGAAGGAGATCTTTAAGTCTGTTCAGAATTCGGTTTAAAATGAAAGAAGGCTTGATTATAATAGCTTGGCTGTGGAATTGGAGGATAAACGGTGGACTTTTTAAAATTTGGTCATCAAAATCCACTTTATTGTTTACCACAGTATCAATGAAAGATTGGGTAGATAGACGTGGTAAAACAATGTCTACAACGCCGTGCTTTGAACTTGTTGTCGTTGTTTAGTTATATTGTTTTACCACGTAGGTATATCTACTCGATAACCTTTCATTGACAATGTGGTAAACAAGAAAGTGGCAATGGAAGCCAAGGCCGAGACCTCAAATTTACACGTAATTTCTTTATCGACCTTCCCATCAGGCAAGGTGAAGCCTCAAGCGGAAATAATAGCAACACACACGCAACCCTTACATTTCTCCCTGATCTCCGATATACCTACCAGATGTTATCGCATTATTTTAAGTGCGAGTCAAAGAACATCTTTTAATGTTTGTGGATAAAGACTCATGAACGCATGAACGTTACGATCCCGATCACCTTTGATTAACTCTGAAAAAAAACGTGTCATTGAAACGTGGAGATAATAAAAGTGTAGAGATTACGATATTTCATACTTTCCTAGTGAAACCAAAATACTTGGTCTGATTTATTTACCTAACTATTTCATCTTTCAACCAAAAAAAATTATTTAGCTCTCGTCCTTGTCCGATACCAAACCATTTTAAAATTTCAGTATAGTAAATACGTAATTTATTGATATTCGTTGAGTTTAAGTACAACACCTGTACAAGTAGACAAGAAACTATTTGTCTTTATGCTTTCTTTGTAGATACATAGTTACTAGAATAGTCGAGAAATAAGGTTTTCACATCAAACTAGGATGAACAATGTGGAGGCTGATATAGCATAGTTACTACCTATCCGTACCTGTAGCAGAATTAGAATATAATAACGATACCCGAGAAAATAATGTAATGCAACAATTGGTCTGGAACGTACCTACTTGTCTTTAACAGCTATAGAAGTAGGTGCATTTCATAATCATAAAAGGATTTTTAAAAATTACTAATAATTTCTTTGCTGCTCGGATGTGCTCATAGTGAATAATTGGAACTATCATCTCGAAAACCAACGACCAATTCTTGTGTTGCTCAAACGAATTACACGTGTTTGTAGTTGACCATCATACGAGGAATGTTAAGAAGTAGTATAAACTGTGGTTGAGTAGAGATAGCATATTACATTTACTTAGTTTTTGTTTTTGTAACCTTTTTCATACCTCACTCGGCCGAACGAGATGAACAGGCAAAAGGGAAAAGGATCCGTAGCCCGCTCACGCGGAAAAGACCGTCCATATTACTCGTTCCTTCGTAGTCGTAGCGCAAACTAGAGCAATTTTCTCAACCAGTTACTGAGTCTATATCCCAACTCAATATCCCTGAATAAATCTACAAGATGCACATGTAAATGTGCAAATGTTATGCTGGTTCTGCGTACCTATACTAGGATTTCACTATATTATGTCCCTGTAGGTCTTTAGCACGCGGCGACAGGCAGGTTACTGAGATTTTGGCCCATACTCGGGGTGCTGTGTTAGTTAAATCCAGGCACGACGTAGTTCAGAAGTCGTCCGGACTCAGGTACGTTCAAACAATTACCTACTACTTACTTGCTTTAACGTTTAAAACGCGAGAAAACCTGTATAATCTTCAAGAGTCGGGAAGTAATATAGTTAAGCTAGTTTCTCAGCATCAAATCTCCAATGTTTTGAAGAACACCTAATGATGGGGAGGCATTTGGCACGGAGAAAAGACAATTCAATTGATTGATGAATAACATCAACCAGTAAATAGAAGGCACAATTGCTCTAGACTGAAAAGGTGGATTTATTAACTTACATTTATTTTAATTTAATCATTTGTCTCAGGTGGTAGAAAGTAGAATTCAACTAGGAAAGAATACTGCTCCATCAGTAGTTACAATTATACTTATAAATAAGAGGGCAATTAAGGTGACCACCTCAGTTCTTAGTTAGGAGTACCTAAGCAAGGCTTCTATGACCAGCATGAATGGGACTAATGTCTAATACTAACGATTACTAACTGGCCTATTACTTACGAGTATACGATTTAACTTACACTAATAGTCCTAACTTCAACCAACTAACCAACTAATAATCCTTTTAAATCTGATATATTAAGTAAATGGATTAACTTACACTAACTCCCTTAGGACAATCCTGTTAGACCTTTGTCAGAGATGTCCATGCGCTACACCTACACGCCCGTTTGCTATTTTGATCAACAACAAAAAAACGTCAGTGCTACGTACAGCACATTGTCATCTTTAGAAGTAAGAGCGCTCAGAATTTCTACGAATAAAATATAATAATTTAACTAATTGCTAACAGACTGAGGGACCTTCTGTTCGTTCCAAGTCTCGTAAAAAAATAGAAGCCGCAAGTGACTTTTCTCTACTACTTACTTAATAACACTCAACTGCGTTAAGATTATTTACATTGTAGATTTATAAAACAACGCACGTCAAATGAGCGTATTTTATCAGCTCATGATACATTTCCCGACAGCTGAAACCAAACCGGAATAGCTACGTTTACGCGACGATATAAACTTCTTACGTTCATCATTCTTACACTATTCATGAGCAAAACTCTCCTTGGGTGGAGGAAAGACCCCCCCCTGCCGTTAGCGCAATACTTACTCCACGTATTGTAACAACTAAATTGTAAGGAATCAAATTGTATTGAAAACAATAAAATAACAAGAAATATGGTACGATCTGAAATAGCAAATCGAATTGTATCCTCCATTAAAATACGTTAAACGTACGTGGAAATTGCACGTGACTCTAACGCATCGCCGCCGAAGAGTAATCTACAATGCAAATTTGCTCTTGTTTGTCACTGGCGGGACAAGAGATTGCTTAATCTAGTTTCGAACATAGTTAAGAATAGAGCACAAGGTACGATATTATTTGGCTTATTGAGTAACTTTAAATCGCATCAGAAACTGAACAAGATTTAAATTCTAGATAAGATTTTAAACCCGTTTTCATTGCATACAAGCAAAACAATTGCTATCGACCATCCAACATACACAATTCTTATCAGAAACGTTTATTTTAGATAATTGATTATCAAGTTATAAATTGATTAGTGAACAGCAATTCAAATAATTATGTAAGTGTTAACATTTGCGAGTGCTGCGTGATATGCATGCGCTCTTGGCGCGCGACCGGCTCGGTGCGTGCTCGCATTTTGCAACGTAATAGTTGAAGCGTGTTTTCCCATAACTTGGTTTGCTCTTCTACAATTCCTTGTTGAGAGCTGATCGCGCGTTGCTCCTGAAATGAGACAAGGGAATTAATTATTAAGGCCACTTTCCAGATTTTATAAAATCAATCATTTGTTTATAATAACTTACTTACAATTATTTGAACAATGACCAACAGAATGAAACATAACATACTAATTATTCTGAATTGGAGATTGCCAATCTCAGATTGGTGTCTGGTTATTACTCGAGATCGGCCCTCGTCGCCCGCCCTCACAGAGTTCGGGTGTTTTTACTACAAAACCCGTATGTCACGCATAATGGCCACTTTAACAAATATTTTAAATAACATTTTAACTTTAATGGATAATAATAGTTTTAAAGGTAAGTATGATGAAGTTTAATATGAACTTAGAAACATTGAACAACGATTTTTTTCCGCTGGAGGTCGAATATTGAGTCGTGAATGAAAAATTAGAACCACCCACCTCTTCTAAATTCTTAACAATTTCTTCCATATCAGCTACCCTTTTCCTTAATGCTTCCATTTTCGATGGTTTCCTTGGGGACTGCATTGAATTTTTCATTTCAAACTTTACCGCTTCTTGCAAACTTTCCGCTTTTGTAATTTTTTGCCTCAAGTTTTTCCATTCTACCTCTTTACTATTCAACTGGTCAGTCAACTCTTTTACTTGATTTTTTAGCGGTTCCATTTGTGACGTAATATTAATGGAAGTCGCTTCGTATACTCGTTTCTTTTGCTCGTATTGCTGTTGAACTGCCTGAAAGTCTTCTTTTATAGGTTTTATTTTATCGGCTAAAGGTTGGATTTCTTGACGAACTTGAGATAATTTCTGCGCAGTTTGCGCTACAACCTATGGAAAACAAATTACTATAACTTTTAAATTACCTACTAACTTTCATTTTACAATGAATATATAATACTTTCTTAGCAGATTAAACTTTCATACTTTGAGTAGGTATCGTTACTTACCTGAGATAAATCATGCAAAGACTTTTTCGCCAGCTCCGAGGTTTTATTCGAACTTTTTTCTACTATTTCGTCGTCGTCTACTCTCATTTTTTTGTGATTTACCAGGGCCATTTCCACCGTGGGGTCATTGCAACTTAAAATATGAAGCGTTCTGGTTAAAATACCCGCTTCTACCTGAAATTAAGCCACAAGTATTATTGTCCGTCTACATTCAGTATGCTTAGTAAAGTTACCTAGGTAAGTCATAAGGTATTTTTTTCTTATGTTTAGCACTAGCACAGGTTAGATATAATAGGTATAGTAGGTACTAGGTTATTTTCTGCGATTTTATCCCAAAGGAAATTTATTCTATTTATATGTTTGGAAGTATCTAGTAACCGAATAGAAAACATAACTTACTAATTATTCCTAAAATACCAACCTTAAATGTAGAAAGATTAGCTCTTTGTCTTTTATAGACAGTGCTTTTGGTTCGTAAAGAATTTACGTATTTCTTAAGCTCGTCGCCGCGCAAAACCATATCTCCAAGGAGTTGTCGAACCTTAATGGACAAGAGTAAAATAAGCAAGTTATAAATATTTCTCTTGATGTCTCCTCGGTACCTAGTGTACCTACCAATTTAATTTGAGTGTCAATTTAAATAGACTTCGGGCTACAACAAGTCGCGAAATCTTAATCCTAATAGCCCGGTCGCATCAAAGCGATTCTTTCGATATCAATCCGAAAGGAAATAGCGTAGAAATTATCCGGACCGAATCTCGACGCTTCGACGTAATGACCGATTACTCGAAATGGGAAAAATGCCGTATCTGATCGACGCGGGGCGCTGATGATTGTCGCGACCGGCCACTCTCCCAATAGTAAACGCTGCGGTTATCTCAATCGTTTATCGTTGGTGTAAAAGTTATGAAAAGAGGAAAACTCGGATTTTCTGCTCTGGTGAGCGCTATGAATAATTTATTTATGTATCAATATGTTTAAAAAATGTATTGCAAATCTGGATAGGTAAGTACCTACTGTTTAATCCATACCGTTCCACTTTGAAGAATTGTTGCGTTAAGATCAAAATCATAAAGTCAAAACCAGTCACAGACTGTCGCTCTTTTTGGGGTTGGTTACAGTTAAGTATTCATTGCAGTAGCCACATGTTAAGATGTTTGTCCGCGATCCGTGTCCTGCATTGGGCTGCTAGTATCAACATACTACAAAGCAAGGAGACTTGTGACTGCAGGTCAACCAGTGGCCCTTCAAGGCTGCAAAACCGCTAATGATTGAATTTCATGAACGGTTCCATTATGGGGATGGCTCGGTTGTCGGTTACTGTTTCGTTCGAAAACCATCGTAAATCCTTCGTAAAGATGCTTACACGGCCTAAGGACTTCCAATTCTCTGGGGTAATCAGTGGTCATCTATGGAGTACGCTCCAAGCCTTGACAACACACCGTGAGAAGACACTAATGGGTTGTAGCTAAGGTAGGTACTTGAGACTGTAGGTCGGCCAGGGTCGCCTCGTGGTCTTTCAGCGCGGCCGCGAGCTCGTGCACGCGGCCGGCGCTGGCGTCCTTGTTCCGCCGGATGACTGCCGCCTGCTGGCGGAAAGGCGCCAGCTTGTCGTCGCGCGGGCCTGCCTCCGCCAGCCGCCGCTGCACCAGCTTCTCAACTTCGCTGTTCGCTGCCGCTATCTAATGAACCGTAATTCAATTCTGACGAGCTCTGGGCCCCTGGTTCAACGGACGACGGAACCGGCATTTTTAAGGCAGCAAGTCAACAATACAACAAAAGTTCCTACTGAAGCTTTGGGCAAAACAGTTTCATGACATGGAAATAGCAAACCGACTGCAGCCCATGGATGCTTATAATCAAATTGAAACATAACTACTGTCTCTTTAGAAGTAGGCGCTCATAGGTAAAGTTAGAGATGTGTTGCTGCTCGTGAACTGAGTTAACTTCTGAACGCAAAAGCTTCTTAATACCAGCTACCGATGGTAGGTACTACCCCAGTCTCATGAGGATCAGGTTCAAGATAAGCTAATTAGTTCTATCGAGTAGTCTCCTTGCCGAATTTCCACATAATAGTCTAACACAGTCATAATTATCTAACGTTAGTTGTAGTAGGTACCTACATTGAAAGCGGGGTCGCGACCAGCGACCCGACCGCCCATTGGCAGCTATAATTAGTAAGTATACAATTACACGACAGCGGTCAGCCCTTCCATCCGACATCAAAGAACTATTGACGTTTCCAATAACTACGAATATTAAATAAGAAAGGTCAGGTACATCATCTTTCAAGTAACGAAATATTATTTAGAGAAGGCAATAAATCGAGCCACCAATTAGGTAGGTCTATACCTAAAGTAGTTTCTACAGAAAATAGGCCACGGACGCCGCAAAATTATGTTACACAGCAAGCGAAACTTCTTTGTATAAATTGCGATCATAAATTAGGACTCGATTTTCGTCGATGTCCCGAATGAGCTTCTAGTTTCCCTCCCCTAATCATTACCTTGTCCTGAACGACAATTAAATCCGAGCGAGTGGGGTTTTGCTCTACGGCTATGGACTGCATCATGTTGAGCTCCTTTTGTAGGTTAGAAGCCTCCTGTGGTAGTTTTTCCTTTACGAGATAGGTATTTAACTGAAATTACAGCAAAGTGTTATGTATATGGTAAATTTAATTTAAAGAAAAACCAATCACATCTTTATAGTTTAAAGTCTTACCTTTTATAGTAAATAAAATTATATTATTACATAATAGTATGTTACATCTTCACGTAACTAATTCATAATTATTACACATTGCAGTCTTACATTGTATTCATGTACCTACATCTACATCATATCGTGATAAATTATACATTTATCAATTTCTCTTAAAACATTATGAAGACGTGAACATGTATACCTGTATTTCTTCTTGAAGATGTTTAATGACGTCATTCACACTCTTAGGTGTAGCACTTTGACCGTGAATCATATTTAAATATCTTTTAAGCTGATCCGTTGATAATTTAACTTGCGATTGTTGGAGCTCATACTGAAAACGTGTTGAAAATGTGCATATATTATGAGACCAGGTAATTATTATTAAAAATCAAATTATGTTTATGTGCATACCTGAGATTCCAGTTCTTTTGCCCTTTCTTGTTGTAGCCTCAAATCCTTACTTACGTTCAAAAGCTCCTCTTTATCACTAACGTCAATCAGATTCACTTGGACGTTCTCTAATCTCTTGATTACTAGAATACCACGGTAAAATATTACTATAGTAATATTCCAAATAACTACTCTCTGTAGTTTCATTTAGGTTATTTAGTCTGCCCTTTGTCTTGGTCAACGATTTATCGTGTATTCAAAATTGTTATTTACTTACCAATGTCTCTTTCGACTGCCATTTCTTTAATATCGTTGATAATTTCTGAGGCGCTCTCCTTCTGCAGTATTCTCGTTCGTTTATGGACATCTTTAAACTCGTCAATTAAGTTTTGGTACAAATCTAATAAATCTTGAATATTGTTATTACGAGCGACATCTGTTGGGATTTCAGGGATCTTCAAATATCTAAAAAAAAATTGTCTGACCATTATTTATTTGTGAATTTATTTAATTGTATGCTCTATGGTAAACACTTTTTAACCCCTCGTCTGGGGATGGTGGTATATTGAAATTAAAACGACTTCTACCACGAAAACGAAGAGGTAACGATTGGCTACGGAAAACGTAGCATCTACGGCGTAGATCACCGCGGCCACCGTAGACTGATTAAACCACTATTTCACGTTTCTGGTTTCTTTTTTCTTCTTTACAGACAGATTACTTCGTTACTACACGGGTATAATGTGAGTTATAGCTATGCCTATGGCACCAGTATTTTAAACAAACCTCGATGTTCACATCCGATGGTAAGTGCCGAGATGACGATAATTATTATGAATGGAGCCGATAATAATACTGCTCAAATTTCAATAAATCCCACTGTAAAAACTGTCAAAAGTACTTTTCGAGGCAACTTTGCGAACACAACAAAAACATCGGCCGTATAGGTCGAGCCAAAATACTAAAGTCCTACTAGAACAGACACCGCAAATCATACATGTGTCCCGTTCAACAGTGGTAATTGTATCACACTTCTCTCTTTGCTTCGTTCCTTCCGTCCTTCGTAGCTAATCTAGCCCTGCGGTTTTGAATGGTAGATTAGACAGTATAATTATAGTTACAGCGCTGCATCGGCTCATTGCTTTAAGTTGGCAAAAAAGAACACGACTTCATTATGATTTAGATCGCTGCTCTAAGTATATACTTTATCTCGATGGCGGCAATTGATTTTTATTAGCATAGATTAATAATTCACTTAGCCAGATACGCCGTGTTCTTCACTTGTTCCTTGTTTGACAACAGCCAGTGAAGGACGTGGTGGATGGTCCGCGGGTCTCCGGAGAGCAACTGTGAGCGGAACAGCGTAGGCTCGACCCCGTCTGGAGGCCTGTACTTCACGCTACCTAGCATTTCCAGAACACGAACAGACACAATTTCCATTTCGTCCTCACGTACATCCAACTATGAATGAACAAAAACAGGTTTTATTTTTGTTATTTTTAATGAGAAAGAGAAAGACGTCTATTAATATGATTTGCTTGCTTGATGTAATAAGCTCCCTGTTTAATAAACCCATTATATATGCCAAATTAACTACCATGATGTATCTTGTACGGTATTTATTTATACTCACCTACCCATTATTCTAAGTATACCTAGTATCCGTTTTCTACCCATATTTAGATAGTAACCTATCCAAACAATCGGTAGTATCGTAAGTACAAGCACTAAATGCATTTTACAATGCGCTCTGTGACAATAGTGTAACAGTAGTCTGGACTTGGTAGAGTGCGTAGCAAGAAGATAGATAGGTAGGTATACTTAATACTTTCTTACTCCATGGAACAAATTGAATACAAATTAAGTAAATACCTTCTCTCCGGCATCAAAATTCACCAAAACGTCCACAAGCAGCTGCAGCAATTGTTTCTCGTCTAGGCTGTCGAACTTTATCAAGTCGTATTTTACACCTAATGTGTTATTCAACTCCTTGACAATAAACTTAATTCGCTCAGTCATTGTTAGACTATCTAAAACTTAGGAAGTAAATCGTAGACTTAAAGGTTTTATCGTATAAGAATACACAAACGCTCTAAATAATTGTTTGATTAGCGTTGCTATGGATACAAATCCGATCGTTCAATAATCGCGTCGCGTTCGCCATGTTTTCGCAAGTAGGTTGACCAACCTATCGTACGACACGAAACCTCACAAACAAAACAACCAAGAATTAGTGGGTACCTACCACGGATCACATAACCAATTGGTTATGTGGTCCGTGGTACCTACCTACCTACCTAGTTACACCAAAGAAGAAAAAATTCTACGGGGTGGAAATGTTTTTACATCTCCTCTATGTGGTCACTCTGTGCGACGAGTCGGTCACAGACTTCTCAACTCAAGCTCGCTCACATAGGTAGGTACTTAGGTACTTAATATTCCGTTGGAAATATGTTTCCAAAATGCTTGCAAATGTATTATTAATCGCATTCCACACCAATGCCAGCTTGAAAGCTCTTATCAAGGTACATTTACATTGCAGATTGACTGCTGGAATCAAATACCTACGTCTTAAGTAAATTTTGCTAGAAAGCATAGTTACCTACGTAATAACGTTTTCAGCCGAATTCAGCCGAAATCAATTGAAAAGGTAAAACCCGTGGGTAAGACAAACCCGTACTACTGACTACTACTGAGGTATCTACTTCTGTTCCGCGGAGCTTCGTTCGAGTAGGTACCTAAATACTTTTCCATACAAACTTTTCAATCCATTTTCTCTTTGAATTACTTAACCCTATAAATTTATCTGATTTAATATTAAATAATGTTATGAGTTTATTTTATGAGAAAACGAATATGCTTGTTAATCCTGAAGTACCTACCTACACACATAATGAGCGTTTGAATTTTGCAAATTTCGCTGAACTTTATCATTCGGT
>DWMR01000509.1:0-12235 GCA_018245355.1 Dalla costala
GACACACCAAAAATTTTACTATCGTTATTTTATTTAACGATGTCCTGCCATGCAAAAAAAAACCTGAAATCTGATTGCTGCGCCACCTACCGGGTTGAATACAAATTTTCGAATAAGTACAAATATCGAGTCAATTTTGCAAAACCTATTAAATCACACCCAGGTATATCGATTTATCATGAACCAATCCAAAATTGACATGAAAATCTTATTTGGTATCCCTTAATTTAATAAATAATAATATTTTAATAGTTATTCTGCTATTCCTGGCTGAGTCAAATCCAACAAATCAAAAATCATGAAAATCGGTACAGCCATTCTTGAGTTACAAACACGTAACAAACACGTTTTTTGACTTTGTTATACATATTATTATTATATATAGATTAAAAAAATTACAAAACAACCTTTCCCTTTTGTTTGTGGCAATACCAAGCAATACGATAATGCTTTCCAGAATGTGATCCTTATAAGAGACATTATCGATTGGTGCAATCATATAGGGTGTTTTTTTTTGCAATATCGCCAGGTTTAATGATACCTGGCTAGGAACATCATTTTTCCAGAAATGTAACAATGCAGTCTTATTTTTTACCAAATCAGCCCCGATTCTTTTCGATAATCGTCGTAGGTACTTTCGGATTTAGCCTACCAAATCTACTTCAAAACTTCACCGTCATTAATTTGAATTTAATCATTACCTAATACATAAGTTTAAAATGTATAAAATTAATAAAACGTTATTCATTTAATTTTTATTATTGTTAAACAGGTAAACATTGGTGGTAAAAATGCTGCGCTTCCTCAGCAGGAGAGGACGCTCATCAAGCCAGAATCGAAATAAGCAGAACCAAAAGTCAACAAGCAACAAGAATTTGATCCAATGCAAGGTAATGCTTCTTGATGAGACTGATTTATCTATAAATCTGTCTAAAAAGGCCAGTGCTGTCGATCTTTATGAACAGGTGTTTTATTCCTTGGACCTCATTGAGAAAGACTATTTTGGTCTTCAATTCACAGATACTAATAATGTAAAACACTGGCTAGATCCCACAAAAACAATAAAGAAACAAGTTAAGATTGGACCGCCATATACTTTAAGGCTCAAAGTCAAATTTTATTCATCAGAACCAAATAATCTAAGAGAAGAACTGACCAGATATCAGTTCTTTCTACAACTTAAGAGGGATATTGTAGAAAGCAAACTGGAATGTCCTCATTCAACTGCTGTGGAATTAGCAGCTTTGGCACTTCAGTCAGAGTTGGGGGATTTTGATGAAACCATACATACACCTGCTACAGTTTCTGAATTTAGATTTGTACCCAATCAAACAGAAGAGATGGAAATTGAAATATTGGAGGAGTTTAAAAAGTACAAGGGTTTGACCCCTGCACAAGCTGAAGTAAATTATTTGAATAAAGCTAAGTGGCTCGAAATGTATGGAGTTGACATGCACATTGTTCTCGGAAAAGATGGGTGTGAATACCATTTAGGTTTGACTCCAACAGGAATACTGGTATTTGAAGGTCCTCAAAAGATTGGATTATTCTTTTGGCCAAAAATAAGTAAACTGGATTTTAAGAAGAAGAAACTAACTTTAGTAGTAGTTGAGGATGACGATCAAGGACGTGAACAAGAACATACTTTTGTGTTTCGTTTACATAATGAGAAAGCTTGTAAACATCTTTGGAAATGTGCAGTTGAACACCATACTTTCTTCCGATTAAGAGCTCCCGTTAAAGGACCTTCAGCGAGGCAAAACTTTTTCCGAATGGGCTCTAGATTCCAATACTCTGGTAAAACAGAATATCAGACTACACAACAAAATCGTGCTCGCCGCACAGTCCAGTTTGAGAGACGGCCTAGCCAACGTTTTGCTCGTCGACAAAGTCATGTTTTAAGAGAGCGTGAGAAACAGAGTTGTACTACTAAACCAGAGGTTTCACAGCAATCGGAACCATTTAATGAACCAAGTACCTCTTCTGACACTGCAATGCTTGTTCCCGAAACCTCACTTGATACACTGTCTAGAAAGAGTAGTGCAAAATCCCAAAAATCTTCACTTCTAGATAGTGACAATAAAACAGAAATTGGAGAGCCTTCTGTAAAGAATTTGCTGCACGATGAGCCACCAGTTGAAGTACTGATCTCAAAAGATGATGCTATCAGCAATAAAGTATTATTCAAAATGGATAAACCTGCTGAGGACAAGAAGAATAATCTGACACAACTTGTGATAAACAAGCCATCTTGTAATTGTTCACCTTCGGCGGATTTTAATCCACTTAATGACTTGCTTATGAGTTTAGTAAAGGAGAAATTAAATAGTGACGATTCCAGAAACGAAGTAAAGAGAGACCAGCTAGTTTCTGTAGTTGATAAGGAAGTGCCCAATAATCAAACAAAATGTTACTTGCCATCTACTAAAAACCTACCACTTGGTCAGTTAAAATGTAACAATATACTAAAAGCACGGGAAAATGAAGTCAAGATAGTAAATGAATCTACAAATATAAATCTTTCGATACCTTCTACACCATCACCGAAAATACTTAATGAAACGAATCCAACAAACTCACAATATGTGTCTATTGTGGTTGTGGAGCCACCGCGGGCTCAAACAAAGATGGCTTCACCTAAACTGGCAGAACGAAAGGAAGAAATAACTCCAAAATCGCAGCCAATATCATCTCTTTCGCCATGGCTAGTTAGTTCTGAGCCAAGTTCGCCATCAGGCATTGGTGAGAAAGAAATTACAATTATTCATCGCAAATCCGTTATAACAACTCAACTTTAGTAAAAAAACTCAGTCCATTTTTTTTGTTGTTTTCGCTAAAAAATTTATAATCTGGTTTTCTTTTTATATGTATAATTAATATTTAACTAAGAATTGGTGCTTAAAAAATATTTTACATCTAGATTAGTTCTATAATGTTTTTTTTGTAAGATGCGTGCCTTAACATGTTATTTAATATAATCACGATTATAAAGGAAATAATAACTTTTCGCTTTTAAAGTTTCGGAAGAAACCTAAAGTGAGACTGTATGTAATTTCCAAAAACCTTGTCCATTACCAGTAATTCTATCATTTATTGGAATTATCATTACGAGGAACATTTTAATTCAATAATGTTTATTTACAAAAAATGTATTTGCGTTTACAAAATGTCATACTTTAAAGTTTAAACAATGGAAAGTGAATATTCCTTTTTATTATTTGTTAGACACTTTTTGAATTTTGCCAGACGATTAAGATAAAAACCGAAGTCGTTAACACGTAATGTCTTTGCCTATTACGACCGCTGAAGTCCCTTTTATTGACTGTTTACTTTTGTTAAACATAAGTATTATATTAGTGAAGGAATAACAATACATTCCAATATTCATTCCACTAAGAATAAAGTATTAATTATAATGCCATATTTATAACTGCTCATAGTTGTTAAATTGAGATAAAACGATTTACCGGCTTAAATATGACTTGCCGGTCACTGCCTTGCCCTTTTAGTATAATGTTTACAAATACATAATACTAATATAAATTACTGACACACGTACTTATATAAAAGACATAAACGTGATACCTAAGGTAAAAAAGACAAGAATGAGTGTGAAATTTTGTTTTCAGCGCAAAAGAGCGAGTGCCATCTACTAAAAATTAAAGTAACTACGTGAATTCGACTAGCTATCGAAAGATACATCGAGTTGTTAACTGAACTATTCAGTAAGAACACGTTTTAACAATTTGGGTAAACAGAAGAATTTTAGAAGCAATTTTTCTGTGTGTTGATTAGGTATAAATGGTGTAATGTTACAATGTGGCGGGAATTGGCATCAAAGTGACTCTGTAACTCTAATAATAAAGGCGACCTAACTTTAATAATTAAAAATTACTTAATTAATAATATCTTACTGTTTTTACAATTTTTGTCTGTTTGTCTGTCAGGCTGCGTTTTTTTGTCGTTTCGGCTCCGAAACTTCTAAACGAATTTATATATTCCATATTCCATTTAGATATTATTGATCTTAATTTTAATATTACAGGCAGACACTCCAATTATTTTTTTCTTTTTTTTTCTGTTTTATTTATCTATTGGTAAAATTTTGTTAGTTTTATTCCATGTAACGAACGTTTTTTGGAATCCTGTGTTCAGTTACGAAAATATTCCCAACTATAAGATAAAATAATTGAAGTTGTAAGACGGGCTCTAGCTGAATATCCACAAACTTGTAGATAGATGTTTATAATACAAAAAAAAATACAAAAATCTTTATTCCATAAAATTATATACATGTATAAGTCGGTTGGAATGATATCCTTGAATTTACGTGTTTAAAAGCGATAAATATTTAAAAAATTACGTCTTTATAAAAATATTTCTAAAGATAATGGAGAACTTATTTAAGAGGGCTCATAAGTCTTTAGACGTACTTAACTGTAACGTACTTAACTATCATTGTAATCATGTAAGCCACAGTGTCACAAGAACAACAAGCGAGTATTCAAGAATTGTATTGTCCAATGTTGAATTTAAGTATTGCAATTAATGTTTAGTAATTATTATACTCGTATAGTTGTAGGTGCTTATCATTTTTATTTACTTAATTAAGATTATATTCGGTAAAATGAATACACATTGTATAAAATATTATTGTGAAACTGGTTCGTCATACCTATCGTGTATTGGTATGTCAAGCAGCTTACATCAAGCTAAGTATTAATTAAAAAAAGATTGATGTACCTTCCTACATTACAGACAGTAATTCGTGTACTTAAACAATCGACTTTAGATAGCCTGGACTGAGCCGTCCTCTTATACACAAGCAAATATTTTTTTCAAAAGAAATATTACTTACGATAATATTATTTAGTGTAATAGGTACAATTTTGTCAGTATTAAAATGTCAAGAAACTACCAGGTGCCATTGTTACTTAATCAACAGTATAATGGAAAAAAAATTATGAAACCAATCTAATTATGTGACAGTTAAACCATTTGAACGATCATTCTTTAAAATAAATAAAATGCCACGTGCTTGATCGAATTAACTATTATTAAGTACTGATAAGCGGAGACGATCAGAATTACTTATTTAAAGTATTCAGTACAGAAGCATGTCACTAATTTGAAAAAATCCATATTTTTTAAAACATTATACATCCATTGCCGATGCATATTTTAGTCAAATATTTGTGTTACTTTTCAGAACTAGGCCTTAAGTCATAAATTTAAGATTTTATACAACTATTAACTGATATTATTACATAAGTATGTTACAATAGTTTTTATTTATTTTAACGACTATGTACACACATGGATTTAGGGTGGCTTGGTAAAACAATAACACATACCTACATGCACAGTTTGGTATTTTAAAATTATACTTTTTGATTACAAAAGATAATTATGTCGAAAGATTAATACACCGATATAAATGTTAAATAAAAACAGTATTTTATAGGATATTGAAGATTTTTCATACTTATGAATTCAGAAATCTCCAAAGTAAAATTAGTGTGTACCTATACCTACTTAATTGATGTTCTCAATTGTATTATTGGAGCATATAAAGAAACAATATTATGTGTGTGTTCATATGCCTAAACATTTGATAGATAAAAAGCCTTTTATCTCCGTCCAAAATGTTAATGTTAGATCCTTGTATGTGCCTATTAGTAAAGTAAGGTTTCAAATTATTAAAATTGTTATTTACAGTAAATAATAATAATATTTTTATTTCAGATTAGATATTTAAATACTTGGGACATACAAACTTACGTATTTCATGGTGAACGACACATTACACTTAGATTATGTTTAGTATTGTTCATTATTTTATTATAAGTGTATCTACAATGTTACTCTATCTCTATAAAAATATAGACTATTTACTAAAATGAATGTTACTGTAAGTCCATTTGCAATATTAATTTCAGTGTCCCCAAACGCTTCATCCGTTCACTGCCCAAACGCAATTTTGGAAATTAAGTAAATATTTAAAATACTTAAAACTTTGCGATCCAGAGGTGGACAGCTCTTCATTGTGCTCTCCGGTGAGTGATGTAGGTACCCTATTATTGTATCTGTAACAGAATACTTACTAATATAGAATCTACACGCTGACATCACGTTAATAAAAAATAAAAATTGTGACGCAAAAATTCCCCATAAATGCAGTCGGGTGCCGTAACTATGACCACCACTAGCCCCTTTCGGCACGCAGTGTGAACAACATGCAAGTATGAAATTATTATATGAATGGACTTTACATGCACATTTTATACATTTTCTGTCATTTTAATAAAATATTTTACTGAAACTTAATGAGTTTTCATTTATCAAAACATTTTTGTCCATTTCAGTTAGGTAGGTAACCTAGCGCCATTCTATGGTATTTGAGTAAAGGCACTCGTTCAAATTCAGGACATTTTGACGCTCGTTGTTCGTCTCGTCGCTGCAGGGTTACTCTCATGACTCATCACGTCATCACGTATCGTCCGTTCACGACGTTGGTTGGTTGTATTTTTTAATTTCTCCAAATCATGTCGGATGCCCGTTTTTGAGGTTTCATTCTATACAAAAGTGTAAGGGAAAATAACGCAAATCCGTCTATACAAATATGTAAATGAGCTACTTATAAAAATATTTGTTATCTATGGTCGGGGAATCGGAGATTGACAATTTTAATTTAAATCCTCGCTAATTTATAATATTTTACGAAGGATGTTGCATTCAATTCGGAAATCAACGGAAAAAATGTCTTCAGAAAAATCTTCTTCCGAACTAAACAATTTATTTTCATTTAAGCGTTATTTTATTTACAATCTTGATGCATATCATGGTCAGTTTATTCTCAAAGAAATTGTTAAAGTACTCGAAAGAAATGCAGAGCCCGACGAGCCTTCCTTGCAAAGTATAATGGCAGAAGATGCAGATTTGTTGCCACCGGCACCACTGAAGTACTCCTATGAGATCATAGGTTCATGATAATTTCTTTACTATCTCGTTGCCATCAACATTATTTATTTTGTGATGAATTACAAGATTAAAATAAGCCCAATTAAACTAAACATAGATTATTTTTTATTGGGTCCATGGATGTACCTTCCTACTTAATAATTTATTTGTTTCAAGTTTTCTGCTCTAAGTTCATTGTTACCTACTAAGATACAGATACCATTCATGTCAGGCACTGTCGCCGATTCAAAGGTCAAAAGTATTGATAACGTCGCCAGGATCATTGCTAAATGCGAATGCTTGCCCCAGATGCTTACGTGTGGAACTGTTATACTGGACATTAGTTGCGACAGAGACGAGCTGAAAATTGCTATAGATTTTATGAAACGTAAGTAGCTACCTACCTCCCAGACCTTACCTACGTACCCTACCATTATTTAGAATAACAAAACTAGTTTAAACTACTAGTAGGTAAGAGTAAAATACCCTGAAAGAACATTCATTATGTCGCCGCTAGATCGTCACGTCATTGTTCGGCACTTTGATGGATGTAGCTGATGACAGCAATTGATTGTGAACGGTTCCAAGCTTCCAACCTTAAGCAGTCGCGCTCAATTTCCCATTTTTATTAATCCATGATGATTGTAAAGCTTTTCATGCAATAAACATCAAATATTCCTACCTACGTTTATTTTGGTCGTTAGGCCGGTCGTAAGAGGGAAGATTCCTTCACTCGGACACTTGAACAGACAGACCCAAGTCTAGCAGTGGAGAAGTCAAATACCTACCTCATATGGAATAATAAATCTTTACAGTTTTAAAAGATTTGCTGGCACAACAAGCAGCTAACAAAGCAGCGGCAGGAGACAACGCTGACGATAAAGAAGCAGAGACGAAAAAGCGTCACCTGATTCTTATATCGACCGTAATGACGTGGGCTTCTACTAAGCCGTTAGATCCGGTAAAACTTGAAGACATTACAAAATTCAAACACAACTTTACTATTAGCAAAATGTTCAATTGTTTAGTCATGCAAATGATTAATTTCTTGCCTGCTAATTTTATTAATGTTTGATCTCATTTTATAGGATACACCTGACATGCCATTTATTGAGGCAGATTTTCGTAAACGTAAACCACATCCGAATTATAGAATGCATTATGATGTGGAGAGCGAGGTTATTGACATCGCCAGAAAATACAAGTCCGAAATCGGGTATGGTTGTTGTATCTAAAATAATAAATTCGTGACATTTTTAAGTTGCATCTACATTCGAACCGGTTGTGCTGTGCCTGACTGGACTGCCTGCTATTCATAATATTGCCAGATCCGTGTAATTTACACTTTATAACTACAATGTGGAAATCTAATATTATGTAATGTGCGTAATTTTCATGTATGACCTCATTCGTTTTGAACTATTGAAGTATGTATTTTAAAACATGGTTTGTCAAGGCATGCCCTGATCGATTTGCATAGGATATGGCAGATTTTAGTTGGGTATTCCAGTAAATTGCGCCGTTTTACAAAATGTCCGGCCACATCCGGTAACCAATGCGATTGTACGACGATATTTAGAATTTGATATTTGTAATCGATCACTAATATAGGTAGGTACCTACCTAGGTACATAATAGAATTATAATTATAAACGTACCTACGTGTCTTGTTTGTTTCCCCTATAATATAGAACCTACCTAGGTACATCTGAATTTTTCCTTCACCTATTTCATTATCTAGGTACCTACATCTATTATATTTAATCTTTTGTTGTTTGAAAATAAGCGATTTCAAATTGTTTCATATGTAAATAACATAAGCGTATCTTACAGGGCCATAGTAGTTGCGTCCGGAGTGACATATGGTGGTCGCGAAGACGTTTTATTTTACTGGTTCCAAAAGGCTTGGGAGTGTGAAAGACTGCTACCTATATTCGGTCGTGGCAGCAATACTGTGCCACTTATAAATGTACAGGATTTAGCACAGTCAGTATTAAATACCCAGATTTAAAACACATACCTACATGTGTTATAGTATCAAAATTTAACCACGTAGCTTACCTATATTACAGAATAATTTATAATCTAACAATGGACTTTCCAAAGAAACTGTACATTCTCGCCGTTGAACAGAATGTGACGAAACAAAGGGAGGTCGGATATTTAGAAATATTTGTTTAACTTTATCACTTTGACCTAATTTTTATTTAATTACTATATTGTAATTTGCAGATCATAAAGTCGTTAGGGAGAAATGTAGGGTCAGGAATGTTTAAATGCATACCGGTAGAAGATGCTTTTCTGATTCCTGAAATTGATGTAAGCTCCACTTTTGTAACAAAATAATGATATTAACACAGGACACAGGATCTTCATCTTCCTATCCTGATCTCATTTACTTGGGGTTGACCATACATATCGCTAAATACTTAATTAATAAGAAGTAGGTGAGTAGGAAGTATCAATTAGTAAGTGTTTACTGTGTTTCTAGCAAAGAATTTTTGATTTGATGACTCTAAACTTGAACATGGAACCAACGTACATAGTCGAAACAATGGGATTGCAATGGGTTTCGGAATTGACTTTTGCGGAGAATGTAGCAGTGCTTATGAAAGAGTTTAAAAGGGAGAGGGGATTAAAACCTTTCAAGGTGAAATAGTTAAATACCGCTGCTATGCTATATATATTTTTATATAACCCTTTGAAGATGGACATTTTAATATTGTTTTTAGGTTCTTGTGTATGGTCCTCCGATAGTTGGGAAAACAACTCTATCTAAACTTATTTGTGAAGCATATGGCCTTGTGTACATTTCTCTGGATAGTGTTGCTCAAGATTTGTTAGAAGATTTGGTTCGTTGTTTTTGCTTTGATTATAATTTCTAAAACATTGACTATCCCTTGAATAAAAGTCACGTGGTAGATTTGGGCAATAGGTAGAATTGAATTACCTGATGTAATAGATGTAAACTAAGTATAATATGTACCTACGTTGTAGTTTTGAAACACCAAATTCATCAGTAATGTGTTGAAATTTAAACAATAAGTATTTATTGACCAGGCTATGCGTGTAAGTCATTGGGAGGCGGGTGAAACCACTGCCCTTGGCATGCCCGCTGCAGAAGAAGATGACAACGATGGCGATGACGGTGACGATATCGCCGAGGAAGAGGGCATGAGGGAAACAGTGCGACAGACACTAAGCATTTTAAGTTCCGGCCGACCCCTTACAGACGAGGAAATCATGGGGTATTCCGATGATTGTACTTATTAACGAAACATGTTTAATTTCCTTTTATGACACATTTCAATATAAGTATACAGTGGTTTCTTTGATAAACGAAAAAGGTAAGCAGTAGCTAAATGAACTAACCACCAGGATAACAATAAGCTTTATGTTATTTTATTCTCAAAACGAATAACTGGTAGGTACTAGGTACCTATTTTACCTACATTAAGTAAATGTTAGTAATAGCTAGTAGATAATTTTTTAATAGGTTAAAACTTTTATTTGGATATCTAGATTTCTACGGCAACGATTGTTAAATCGTGACGCTTTGAACAGAGGGTGGGTACTGGACGGGTTTCCAACGAATCTGACGCAATGTGCTACATGTAAGTATATTCAAGTATAATTTATATCTCTAAAATAATCTCTATAACTACGGTACGACTCCACACACATTAAATATATAATGTTACAATAAATATTGTTCTATCTAGTATTTGATAGAGGTGAAGAACATGATTCCGACGCCGAAGAAGAAAACTTGGAGGATCAATTTGATGAAGACGTCGATCTTTACAGCAATGTCTTGAAAAAGATACTTCCTGGTATGATTTTGAATGTACCTACTTACTCACATAAATACTTTTTTGAGGCTTCGAACAAGGGGTTACTTTAAACCAAAAAAATTGCGTTCTTTCCTTTATTTAGCCGTAGGTACAACGTTTATTCGATAAGCCTGGATGATATTTGACGAACAGACCATTACTTGCAAAATAAGCAGTAAAAATTCTAGGTTCTTAGTTGCTAAACAACATGCTAACGATGTGCGTTTCAGATATTGTAGTATCCTTAGAGGCTACTGATGATTTTATCTGTGAGAAAGCAATGCGTCAACCAGAAGGTGATACACGTATGGATGAGGAAACAATACTCAAGCGTTTGAGCGAGTTTAGAGCTGGAGATTCTCATGATACGACACCACTAAACTTTTTTGATGAACTGGATATTCATCCTCTTGTGGTTTCTGTAAAAGATCATCTTGATTACGATATGAAAGTTACATACGCAGCTGTGGCTTTGCGTATGGGGCGACCGTGCCGATATGGAACTCTTATAGGTATGTTATCTTTTGCTTACTCTATTTCCAAGTGCTGGACACAACTAGGTAGATTTGGTCACTGCTTGATTTGGTTTGGTGTAGGCAAAAGCAAGGAAATAAATACGGTCCGAGCAGGCTCATTGAATGATATTTAATGATGAGTGAATAATTGTGCGTGATTTGCACAAGCATAGTAACGCAGGAATGTAGCTACCTATGCTTTGTTGCTAGGCCTTTTTAACACCACATTGCTAAGCACCAATACATTGAGTATTCGTTATATCCTGATCTCATCGTACAAAACTCAGTTTTAAAGCAATTGCACTGCACTTTGATAGCATTAATAGAAGCAGCTGAAAAAAAAGAGAAAAAAGAGTTCGATACACTTCAAGCCAAAGAAGCAAAAGCCATGGAAGAGTTGGAGAAGAAAATGAAAGAAGAACGGGAAGAGAAAATGGAATACTGGGTACCGATTTATACTTATATGTTTTCTATTAATTTTACCCATGTCACAATACTCACGCTCACAATCAATACTTACATGCACCAATGGCAACCCTATGCATAAGATTCAAATTTTTAGAAGACCTTATTAGATTATTTGCAATATTAGCCAACCGAATGTGAGCTGAAAATCAGCTTGATCATATTGCCTATAAGCTCTGGTATCTTATGTTCGAGCATTATTTTATTCTAAAGGTATGTTTGTGCAATAAATTATCTTCATCCATCAATAATGATCCCACTTCTGAGTCGAGTTTCCTATTATAATGAAAAGGGCGTGTACCCCCGCCGCACCTATTTCCACCGTAAATAATTGTTTTTTAACCATTGTGTTTCGGACGGAAGGGTGCGGATGCCGGTTACACTTGTACAAGAGGCGGCCACCTTAGCCCTCAGGGGTAGCAACTCATCTGTGACCAGCTTCGAATAGGACAATTACTAACT
>DWMR01000510.1:0-12232 GCA_018245355.1 Dalla costala
CGAGGGGGTTTTAGTGAGTAGAAATCTCACATAACCCGGTCTCTCTCCCCCTAAAGATCGGGTATCTTTTGGGTATTTTTTAAGTTTAAGTTAAGTTTAAGTTTTTAAGTTAAGTACTTTAAGTATCGGGTTCCATAATAAAAAAAATTAAAAAAAAACCAATGGCGTTTAATTAGTTAAAAAACAGATATAGATCTTTTTAAACGAAAATAAGGATAAAATTCATCGCATTTTACATGTTGCTTTCAAACTCTTGTGTTATACGACATCTATAAAACTGGAACAAAATAGCTGGCACAGTCTAACCAACAATAATTGTAATGAACGCTCCGTAGTTTTGTGCCAGAGACAAATAGATAATAAAATAACTCAGCGTTCGGTTTCGTGATGAAGCCCTAAAAATGTTCATTAAATCCTAGCGGAGGTCACATATCATCCACATACGTGACGAATTCCTACAAGCTCTCGCTCTTTGATAGTTGAAATAGAGAGCTTAAACCAACGATGCTCAACCTTTGTGTCAGTCGCTATCTACTTACATTACTAAAGATTCATTTAATTTTGCGAGTGTAACATTGCACGAGCGTTCGCACAAAGTAAGACTGCAATAAATACAACTATTATTATCTTAGTGGCGGTTTAAAGTGTCAAAACACTTTACAAACAAAGTACCTACAAAAAGAAGCAGCAGTAAGCAAAGAGGCTTTCGATGTTAACACATTCAGCCGAACGATGAGTCGTGGTTGTGACAACATGGACTTATAGGTACCGCGTGTTTTACTTTTTTCCGCTTTCTGCTAAAACAACAAGTTTTGGTCAGCTGCAACGGCAGAAGTGGAAATATTCACACATGACTTTATCGAAAACCACTTTTGCACTAACTTGATGGAAGTTTGAATTGGCTAAGAATTGTATGTACCTACAATTGAAAGATGGCGAATGTCTTTTTCATCATCATCATCATCACGATCCCTTCATTGTCCCACTGTTGGGCACGAGTCTCCTCTCGGAATGGGAGGGATAAGGCCATAGTCCACCACGCTGGCCAAGTGCGGATTGGCAGACTTTCCATGCCTTCGAGAACATTAACCGATAATTGAGCCACACAATCCGTCATCCAATCGTTAACCAACATGCCACGGTTACATATTAATTTGTTTTTTTTTTTTAATAAGGCGACTCCGTGGTGCGTTGGTTAGCGACCCTAACTGACGAGCTGTGGGTCCCGAGTCCGATCCCCGACCGGGGCAAACATTTATTTGGCAGATAAATGTTTGTACTCGGGTCTTGAGTGTTATTGTGTTGTGTTCAGTGTGTGTCCGCAACCGTACCCGCAATACAGGGAATCCTAGTGCGGGGGTGTGAGTGTGAAAGCGTTTATTATTAATTTTTTAATAAGCTTATCAACAGCTGTTACATTAAAGAAAACTAAAAAAACACATCTGTTTCTTAGCAATAAATGACCAATTTGATAGTGAATATAATCCTTATAGAAACTGTGAAGTGGAGTAAAGCTTATTTTCATACGTAATAGGTGAAATGTTTTCCCAAAAGTCAATTAATATTATTTTAATTAAAAATACTTGCGGCCAAATTTTTAATGGCAACCTATCCAAACCATATTACCCCATTTATAATGAATGATACATAAAAACTAGGTGTCGATTAACTATGCGATGGGTACGGAAATTTGCAGTGGGATCTCAGTCTATTATAATTTATTCTAAATTTTCCGACCAACCACATACTGCTAAGAATTTTTTTTTTCTCAAATATTTTCTGCCCTGGACTAGAAGATCTTCACTACATTACACAATTATATTCATTTATATATAATTTCAAGATTAATAGTTGTTTGATATATTTGTCATCTCATGTGTTCTTATAGTGTTTAATTTAGGCTGTAATAGGCTTTTTTATAGAGATTTTGTTTAACAGTAAGTGTTATCGTACGATACGGTGTAGGTATATGTATAACAAATAAATAATTTGGCATTCTAAAAAATTCTCCAAGTTGTGGACTATTCTAGAAGTATTTTTTAAAGTTAAAGTAGCAGTCTATTCTATTGCCATTTAGTTAGGTACTTACCCAATTTATTATCGTAATAAATAAAATACCCGTTGTCACTTTAGGTGGACTGATGACGAAATAACGTCATTGAGTTGGAATTACATGCAATGCAGCACGTTGCCCGATGTGATCGGAGAGATTATAAAGTTGTTTAAAGAGGATGGAATTAAAAAATCGAGGGAAACCATAACAAGGGAGCTCTTGAAACAAACTTTGATAACTAAAGAGGAGTTTGATAAACTTAATAAGGTGGAAACGGAGAGCAACTCCGAGGTGCTCCAAGCTAAGAAGGAAAAGAGAGATGTTGAAATAGGGAAGCTTTGTGAACAGATTGCACAAGACGGCAAGGTTAAGTTCCTAGACTGGGTACAAACTGTTATTTTGGAAATCTGCAACGTAAAGATATGTCTGGAGAAGAGAGCCATCGCCAGTGAGAACGCAACAACAAAGAAAGTTGTGCGAATGGCGCAATTTCTTGATTTGGAAGCATGGCAACATGATCTGCCGACGTTATCCCCCGTATCGTATCACTCTCATTGTAAGTATTTGTAATTAATTTCCCGTTACGTTATGCGGTGTTTGTGAGAGACGGCTGTGGCGCTTGGCCAAAAGCCCACTGCCGCATGGCACAACTGGCATCCGAGTAGGTACCTCCGAAGCGCCCCGATGGCTGTTATCAAATATCAAGCCAGCTCGATCAGTCTCGCACGTAGGGAAGTTCTCACGGTGAATGGTCATTATGATCATGTCATAATGGTGAGTTGTCCCGTCCAGAGCTCCAGAGTGGGACTGCGACATTACTCGGCATTGCCTAATCTGCGACATACCTAGTGCATATAAAAGGCAGCAGGCTTTTAAGGCCGCATTATCGATGACGGCGACGGGCGCGGCGATCACACGAAATTGGTTCTTGCTTCTTTTTTTTTATTATGATCGCCCGCTGTCGGCCTGACTGGCGGCCTTATTGAGCGTTAACGTTACCGTGCATTATATCGCATTTTATTGTGCATTGATTTTTACCACGTCTAGTAATACCACGTCTTTTACCACCCCTTCCCTCAGTGTTCGAGCAGTCCGTGCCGCTGGTGCCGTGGAACTGCGAGCAGGCGGCCATTTGCAAGGACCTCAAGTTCCTGCAGCTGCTGCACAAGCTTGGCTTCCAAATGCCCGTCGACACCGGGAAAGTGTTCATCCGTATACCCCATTTCTGGACATCCGACTTCCTATATGAAGTCGCCGCTAAGATATCGCCGATTGACACATGTAATTTTGATAATAACTTGCTTCTCAGTTCTCTAAGCGATATATATTTTTGTATAGTATCCTATCCTGTTCCTGTTAGTATTTGGTACCTATTGTACCAAAATATATTATGAGTCCTAAGGCGCCAACGCAGTGGCAAATTTAATCTTTGTAAAAAAATGTTAACAAATGGACATTAATAACGTTATTGTTTAGACTTTTCAGATAAAATTGGATTTAATTGGCGGTCCTTCAAAGTTGAGTCATCGTGATTCTCTGACAATCAAAAAAAATAAAATAATTTATAATTTGAATATCAAATTTATTCTTGATCGGTCAAAACTTTGACCGTTATAGAATGGACGGATTATTAAGTATAATTTTTAATTGGTTCCATATAGGGCTTGTGCTTCAATACGATATTATTATTTTTATTGCTTATTTTATCATAGTATCAACAAGTATATTTATCACAGTAGGTATACCATACAATTTAGTTCTACTAAAATTCTTTTTTGTGGATGTTATCATGTTTTAATGTTTCAGCAAAACTTAAGTTTTCACTTAGTGATATATCTGAAAGCAGCATCGGTTTTGACCATCAGTCCAATTACAACACATCACCAGATTCCACGAAAGATAACAATATGGATGCATCAACAGATAATTTCTACAAAGTACACAAACAGAAACATTTAGCTACCGTCGTAAATGTTACGCCAATGTACGTAATTGTAATCTTATTCTATCAGACAGAAACATGTGCTCCATATTATTTTATGGTCATAGTTTGTGAAATAGACCAGACCAGTAAGTGATCGAACTATTTATAATTAATTTTGTGTTATTTATTTTAGGCCTGGCTCTTCCTTCAATTCTTCTACAGAGGAAGGGAACAAACCAAACTGGTTGGAAATGGTTCAAAAGGCTCAAGAATATAATCTGAACTTAAATGCCCATCAGTGAGTACAAAGAAACAATATTGCTTACAAAAAATATAACATTAAGACGTTATTTACCAGAGTATTATTGTTGCTTCGGCGAAGACCTATTAGCGAGGCTTTCTCGAGAACTGAGGAGTCCGGGAGCAGTAATCCATTAATGGTAATTAGTGGCCAGCTCTAATGTCGGGAGCATAGGACATTCTGCCACTAGGGGTCCACTCATCCAACTCCTAACCGTATTAAAAGTTGCTTGACCTTGTAAATCGGACGAAACTAAGGATAAATGCTGTCTGCTAAAAGCACCGTTATTACGTCTATACATAGTTTTCAGCGGTGAGAGCTCTTTCAAACAGACTGTTACCTCTATCCCTATTTCTCGAGAGTTCATATTACTGTGAACAGAATCTCATTTTTTATTTGGCCAACAATAAAAATTAAAACAGTCATGGTCTTGTTTTTATAATTATGTTAAACGGTTAAAAAAAATTTACTCTAAATTTTAACGGGTATATGTTAAAACGTAATTTTACCGCCCACCTCTATGTGAAGACGTCCTAATGTACTTATTAGCCGACAGCTTTTTGTTCCACCATCCACGCTATTAGTAAACTTGCTAGGCAGCTCGTAAAATAGGTATTGCTGGATCATTGTTATTCTTGTTTTAGGAGAATTGTTTCTGAAGACGTTGAGAAGATCCAAACGGTGGGCATGTCAGAGATGGCGGCGGAGACGGCGCCCATCGCGCTTCCCGACGCCAAGGACGATGCGGCCTTCAGTGCCCAGCACCAGGACTCTGAATTCTGTAATAATAGGTAAGTCCAGTAAATTCAATTAAACTGCTCTCGGTGAGAACACCTGAGCCTGAGAGTTCTTCATAATGATCTCAAAGGCGTGGGAAGTCTGTCAATCCGCATTTGGACAGTGGACTATGGCGTAACCCTTCTCATCTTACGCGGACTCAGTGCTCAGTAGTGGGGCGGTGGTGGATTGTGATGATGAGGTAAGATGAGAGTAAACAAAGGACATTAAAACAGCTGTTGCTGTGTAACTAAATAATTTGTCCACCGTTTGTACAAGTGGTAACATGGGTCTATAGTGTCTACTACATTCGAACTCAATAGCAAAGCTTACTCGCATTCCACCTAAGATTAAGGTTAATTTTAGATTATCAGCAGTGATTAAAACCCGGTATAAAAAATAGTACCTTTATCTGTTTTTCTTGTGATGTATTGTTTTTTTTTTGAGTGTGTCTTAGAACCCTCATTCGTTTATTTGTCGTCGTCATTCTGCTTTCTCTGTAATAGTGCAGTCATTTGATACTTTTAGCTGGAAAGTTTTCTGGGAATTTTGAAAATTGATATATTTATAGATTTCGATGTGCTCTTTCCGAATTTCAACTTTGCCACCTCGTATCTTTTCCGCTCGCGCCGCCATATTGGGAAAGTGGCGACAAAAAGCAGATTTGTGCCAATATCTACTTTCCGAATAATTTTACGATAAAAACATTTACATTCAAAATTAAACTACAGCATATTTCCTACAATTTATGTAATAAGTAACTGTTTTTTTCGTAAAGTCAATAGTTATGGCTTACGAGCGCCGAGTGTTGGCCAAAAACCTCAATTCTTCACCACCTTGAAGTAGAGGCAGCGGCGCGTTTTTTTTATCGTGGTATCTTCAGTAGGCCTAATCCACATGCAATGCACTATTCCTAAATTTAGCGCATTCGCCTTCGGTCAACAACCACTCGACCCCAATCATCATTACGAGCTCGAGCAAGTTCTGAAATACTGTTTTTCATGCAAAATTTGCGTACAAATTTCAAAGTTCGTGATTTGCCAAATTTGTAACTTAAAATGTTTATGATAGGCAAATCATAATACTTAATTTGATTTTTTCATTGGATCTCCTATGCATGCGATTCGATCCAGGCAAAGTTCGGACACAAGGGAATTGATTCATCGATCACGTTATAATCGATCGGGCAATCGATCGATCAATAACTTATGTTATGGTATTAGTCAAGGTGTTTATGTGAGATTGGGGGCTCCTAGTCTCACGTTCCTTCTATTTCTATTCAACCATAAATTTGGAATCGCGGGACAATTGAATAACATTTTGTTTTAACTGTAGCGTATGCGAAACGGCGTCGGTAGCGTCGGATCTGACGCGCATGTACGTGTCCGACGAGGAAGAGAAGGACGATGATCTCCGCCCCACGCCGCTCGTCGCGCCGCTGGTCGCGCCGCTCGACGGGCCGCTCCATTCCATCGTCGGGGATATGCGCCCGCCCTTCCCGCCGTCTTTCTAAACACCGCTGGTCGATTTTCAATGTTAACGTAGTGGGTAAATGTTTAGTTAGAGCATATAATATATGATTGTGTAGTAAGATGTAGCTATACACGACTGTAGTATACTTTTAATCAATACGTGTTAAGGCTAAAGCTAAAACAAATATTTTGATACATTCGCCAAGTGTTACTTAATATCGCTGGCATTGTCAGAAGGTGTCAGCGATATTAAGCGATAGATATTATATCACACTTAACTTAAATTTCTCATGATGCTAAATCAAATGACATCGGGTAAGCGACACTGCAATAACAAAGCGAATATGATAAACTAAAATATTTAACTTAAAGGTAATCGAGTATTAGTCAATTTCACAAAAAAAAATCCTTAATAAGTGATATGTGAATGAAGTGTGCAATAAATATCAGTACTTAGGTACGTTTTCAGCAAAGCCCAGATCCAACTATCACTGCGGTCCGAATTGCGCTAAAAGTGATATTATTGCGCACAAGTGCGTTTCGATTTGGCGAAAGCGCGCAAATGACAGATGGTATGACGTCATGAATGACATCATCATCAGCGCCATTTTAGAATTACGACGCCTTTGCTCTAGCGTAATATCACTGTGATATCGCTGTGTGCCAAACTGACTTAGTGAAAGTTCTTCTTTATAATAAAGTTTAAGTTTCAATATGGATTTTTCGAAATGGTGATAATATAGAAGTTCCCATAGCTGATGAAAATAATAGTAAAATTGATGGTGTACAGCAGCTCAAAACAACATTTGACAACTGACAAGCTGACGTCGCCGACCAAATCCGATTTTGTGAGCTGTGTAATCGCGCTTTTCAATTCGGACCAGCGATAAAAGTCGTCAGAAAGTCACAGAAAGTGCAAATCGGACCGCAGGATATTTCGCTTACTAAACTAATCAAGTACATTTTATTTATAATACAATACTAAAAATAAACAAAATACATTCCGGAAAACGCAAAATTTTTTTTTACATAAGCAGACAACGTCACCGTCTGACGGGTTCTACTCATAGTTCTGTTCTACTCTAGTAAAGTAGGTACCCAATACCCATATAGTAAAGTATAACCAACTAATATAATTTTATTATTATTTTTAAATAGATTTTAATACGTAACATAATATATTGTATTAACTGTTAGCTTAGCTACTTTAGAATTTTATGATGCGCAATTGTTTACTACATGTATGTATGTATGCAGGCCATAATTATGGGGAGTTATTTGCCCGATTTGTTAACGTAGTTTACTGACTAGTTTTCTGCTCAAATATGAATTTTGGTTACCGAAAAATGCCGAATCTAAAATTATGATAATCTAAAATTATTTATTCTATAAGTAAGTACAATAAAATTTTGCCAAAGAAGTTTTTGAATTATGTTAGGTACCTAGTAGGTAACCGATTTGGTTTATTTTAATCAAATAAAACAGCTTGTACTTAGTAAAAATATTTTTTGTTTATCTAAATACCTACGATTTAATATGCCCAATTGCCCAACCCTATTGTACGAATGTCACGTTGCCAACCGTCAAATCAACGCGGAGCGGAGGATACTCAGAACAATAATACAATAATATACAGAGAGGAATAATTGCTTTAGTTATTGTTCTGAGGGAGGATACAATACAAGTGAGATGACGGTTGGTCGGGATCGCGTCGTTTCGATTTGTTGCCTGAATGATGCGTGAACAGCGACCGGAAAAACATGCATGGAGCAATCAAATTATTTAAATAAAATTGTGTGCCGAATGAAATGATGTGGTTGAATCTTCTATAGAACCAATGCCGCAGACGAAAAATGTTCGTCGTTTTCTGCGTTGTCCTTATCAGCAACATACACGTCATTATGTTTTTTCTTGCACATCTATGATATTGTAGGTATGGTGGATATTTTTAGTCTGGCCAGCGAGTCGTGTCACAAACAATATTTATTCAGCACTTACACAGGAAGGAAACGTCCACGCCCACTACCACTAAGTTTGACGCTTGAATGCAACACATCAATGCTTGGTAAGTATAACTGTTTTTACGGAAGACCAAAAGCAAAAGTCTTGAAAAAGCACGTTTCCTGAATGTAGAGCTTCTTAATTTTAAAATCTTATTTGTTAGGATATCCACCATGGATAGTACAGTATTCTGTGAACCTACCTATACGATTTTAAAAGAGACTGGACTGACTGCGCGGCATCGTAGTTAATAGGGTAAGGTTGGCACCCTTTGGGTACGAAACCCTAAAAATACACGTGGATATTGTGTGTAATCAATGTAATCATTTATAACAAAATTAACTATATTACACAATACAAAACACACATAAATCGGACATGGTCTTAAAAATACACAACATTATTTTTTCTCCAACATCACATGAACCAAGAATTATAATGCACTCACTTATTCGACAAAATTATCACAGAAACATACTTTCAACAAAGTTACAATAACAACAAGACTTACATAAAAAGGTGTGCTTAATCTGTGGCACACTTTATTCATTTACAAATTATATGTACATAAATCTACCCGTAGGCCATGCCCGTAGGTATTGATTGGTCTGACAGCTTGGCAATAGATGGAATAGGCCAATAATTATAGTATTTTAATAATGATGGCCTGCATTTTGGCCATTCTGCTGATGTTCATCGAGGTATTTTTGAATAGCTTCATTATAGCTATTTGATTCAAAAGAATTTCCTCCGTCAAGTTCACCAGGCGATCCATAGGTGTTAGGAGCCCCATAGGACTGTGCAGGCGAGTCTTGTGCATATTCGTTGCCAAACTGGGCATTTTGATAATTGCCATAATTACCTCCACCGTTTGACTCGTTTTCAGCAGAAGGCTCATACCCTCCTTGGTTTTGTGCATCGTTGTTTTCATACACGTCATAAGAATTACCCTCGGACTGATGTCCACCATCTAAACGTTGCTGCTCGTGGTGAGATTTGGTTAAAATAGGTTGTGGTATTTTGACGATCTGCGGCACGGGGACGGGGTAAGGCTTCGCGACATGTACCGGATAAGGCACCTTTTGTATCACTTTCACTGGATATGGAACTGGCACCTTCACTGCGACGGTTTTAGTAATTTTGATGACTTTAACTGGCGTATCATGTGTTTCAGTATGCTCTCCAAGATCTTGCAATTCACTTTCATAACCCTCTATTGGTATGATTTGATGAGAGTGATGCGAAGCGAGGCAAAAACTTGTGCAGCATAGTAATATTATTAATTTCTGAAAAGATAAGAAATAGATATTGTTATATTCTTTTGTATTTTAGAACTAAGTATTAGGTAGATAGGTACTTGTTTAGGTGACACAAAAATAGGTTTGTTTTCTTATTAATGTTTTAACAGTGGGTCGTCATGGTCAAGAAGGAGAAATCATATAAATATTTCGCTGCTGTTGGTTATCCCGCGACAGCTCGTTGATGAGAGGATCTCTGGAACTGATGGATGGATAGTCGTAGGCCTACGTTCAAATCCTACTCGCGGTTGTAATTTTTATAAGGCTAAAAATATTTAATTAATGATGGTTTTGATTTCAAAATTGAAAAGTTGTATGTAATTACATCTATGCCCATGGATGCGACAACAATACAAAACCTTGCGTAGTCTATCAAGAGTTCTTTAGACCGAAACAAAAATTATTATCTACCGCAAATTTAGGATTTTAGTAAGTAGGTACTTAGTAGGTACCTAAGTACCTACTACTTGCCTACTTATATAAAATAATAAGAATTCACTTTAAAAATATGAAAGCACACAAATGCTATAAACCAGGAAGCACGGTACAGCTATAATTGTGTAACGTTGTTCTATGATTCTATTAGATACCTACATTCTATTCTATCACATACGGCTATTAGATACAATTGACAGCAAGTAATTTATTTCTTCTACATAAAAATTATCGCCACGCATTACGTGTTAGGTACCTACGAAGTAATTTACAGATTGTTTTTTGTTTGTTACTTATGTAACAATCTGTATATTTCCTTTTAATTCTGAACGACTTCACAATAAGAAGAAGTTATTGCATAAGCAATTACATAATCCGCTTCAGGTAGCTTCCGAGTCCGAGTGGTATTCATGTTACGAGTTCAACTTAATAAGAGCAACAAAATAAGTAGATACTAACCAGTGCTCCCATTGTGTTGCAAGTGAGCGTACGTCCAAGGTGCGGTTAACACTATTCGACATCAAGTGCATCGAGGGGCTTTTATATGGCACCTTCCATCGTCTCGGTTAGAGACGGTTTCCGGCCGAACAAACTGTTACTTTCTTTCAGAGTTCGCCGCGACCAGGCGATAGTGGATGGCAAAGTATAGCGTACGTCAGACATTCACTGCTTTAGCAAAGGCGTATCGAAAGAACACTGTGATTAGATTATTGTTGTGATGGTCTAAGGTGCTGTATGGACCAGAAGATATTTACAAAAATCTGTTCGTAGTAGGTATTAAACACTTATTAAAACTAGGTGTTGCCCGCGACTTCTTCCGCATTAAATTTATGTTTTCATTCCCTCGGGATATCGGCGGCGTATCACACCATTTTTGCATTTATAATAAGTACCTACAATACAATACAATACAAATTTTATTGCACACCATAAGAAAAAACACGCAAAGTGACATAGGTACCTACTGTAAATATTAAAATATGAGTAAATATTTTTACATATTAGTAAAATGACACAGTACCTACTTGGTACTTCGCATGGTAGCTATTATGTAAAAATATTTGTACCGTCACACCACCCCGCACTGCTGCCCAGTCCTACTCCCCTAGTTGCGGGTTTGGCACCCGGAACAAATGGATTCGACAAAGGACCAACATATTATATTATTATCTCCCAAACAAATGTCTAGTCCGACCAGGGTATTGAACCTGAGATCACACAGCTCACTGCCTGCCGACGCCGACGCGCCAATAAGCCTAATTTATATTTTTGACTAATCTAATTTGGTAGTAAGTAGGTTTGTTGTTAGAAATATACTTACGAGAATAATATTATCATGTCAGGAAATAGAAGATTCATTTACCGAGAATGCTTTATCCACTGTGGAACCTCATCACTGTGATATGGAAGATGAAGATAGAAATGGTGATACTTAATATATTTTTATGTAACGATATGCAATCAGATATTATGGTCAGCGATTTATGTAACAGAAAACTTTTTTTTGACTAGAACCGGAATGACAAGTTACGGGAGGGGTCTTGCAATGAATCTGTTATATATATTGACGACTTCGTGGCGCGTTTGTTAGTGACCCTGACTGACGAGCTGTGGGTCCCGGGTTCGATCCCCGGCCGACTCATTGGTTACAAAAGTAGGTACCTTCCTGGCGCTGCTAGTGATGGATTTGTGTGGCTATTATAATAATATTAAAGGCGACACGTATCTGTCTGTGCATAAGATTTGGGGTATGATCGGGGGGTGTAAGACGAAAGTAAAAAGTACGTACGTAAGTAGGTATTCATTTATTCATTACTAAGTCTACATTATGCTTACAATCTAAGACCAAACACATACGTATGTGAAGTTAAACAAAAATGGTAAAAAACGTACCTATATCCTAAAATGCAATACTGCTGCCAGTGGTGACAGTCTCTAAGTAGCGATTAGCTACTGTAAGGAACCGATTAG
>DWMR01000511.1:0-12230 GCA_018245355.1 Dalla costala
AAGTGTAACCGGCATCCGCACCCTTCCGTCCGAAACACAATTGTTGGAAAACAATTATTTTACGGTGGAAAAAGGTCCGGCGGTGGTACCTCCCCGGGCGAACTCAGGTACTATGACCTGGTTCTCCCACCTACAGCAATAATAATAATAAACAATACTACTGCTTTGTCTATCCAGAATTAAGTTTTGTTAATTAGGTAGGTACCTACCTATAAAAGTATAAATTGCGACTGTTGCAAGTCTGGGAAATGGAAAATGTATGGGAAAAGATTTTCGTGATCTAGGCCATTTAGGTTGCGTAGGTATGTATGATGTGAATGAAGAATATCCTCACTCCCCACATCTAGCCTAGTTAATGCTTAAGTATAAGGAATTTCTCATTTGAAACTTTTTACTAGATTGAAATCTTAGCACTCTAAACGTTATAACTTATAACTCAAAATTATACTAAGCAGGTACCTAGATAGGTACATTTTTTTCCAATAGCTTCGGAATTTGAGAGTCAGATATACTTAGTTCGTCGGGCAAGCCACATAAGTTAGTTATAGTTGCATGGCTCTAGATAAAGCTTTGTCATATTGTGATGTCCAACCCACTTTAGGTCATGATCGTGAATGGCCATTAGCACAATAGAATAAAAGATTTGCCGAACGTACCCGATCGAGGTTATTTTACAAAACGCCATGACATTAACCTCGTATGGTTTGCGGATGTCATCGTTTTCACAAAAACGCTTGTTGCTATTTCTTTTTTGTGTGGCAAATTAAACAAAATCGACTACACATTGGCAAAAAAAGTTGGCACCTAAACTAAGTTTAAGATAATAGCTGTCGACAGATTGTAGCATAAAAATTCAAGATGACGTGTTTACTAAGTACTCGTATTTTATATGGGTATGGTATGGGTTTCTAAAAATTTAATTTCTCACGTGAGATAATAAACGACTACCTACCTAATGTACCCTTATGCACGTTGCAAATATTATCGCAACGTCTACACGACACCTAATATGCATGCATATTGGCCAATTGTCACTGGATTAAATATTACCGAAGAATACATAAGTACCTAATTAAATACCTACAAGTAATACTTACTTATTAATTCCATGAATATTACATTTTCATCTACCGCTTTTCGCCACACCTCTTTCAAAGTTTGTCTTTTAATTTTGCCAGATGAGTCACCTGATAGTCACCCTGTAGGTCAGTAGGGTGAACAGCAACCGTCCATTCGAAAGTTACCTATTCTTACTATTGTTATTACCTATACCTATTATTGTTACCTATTAAAAAAAAAGGATTTTTTATTTCCTAGTTTCACGTGCAGCAGTATGTTAAAAATAACATAATAGAATGCTGTGTAATGTCCATACGTGACTATTATCTCGAACTATTAGGTGCGGTTGGGCGATTGACATAATGTTCAGTTGTAATATGATTTCTTGAGACATTGGGTACTTTGCGGTGGACATTACGTGAGCTCATTGTTTTACTACACTATGTTATTATATTAATGATGTTAACGATAATATAATATTGTGCGACCATATATCTCTAGTATCTATTTCATGAAACATCTGAAACATTTGAGGTTCCTTATGTAATTTTTGTATCCTCTGATTGACTAGTTATGAACGATAGAACCGAAATCCAAATAAAAGCGGTAGCCTAGGAAGTAATTCGGGTGCATTTTTTCACACTATTATTATAATCGTTATCAAAACAAATCATTTCATCGTCAATAGTGTTTTAAGTAGATTAGTAGAGTAATATTTGGTAATTTAACCATCAAAATTAAATATGTTATAAATTTGCAAAATATCATTAGGTATATGAAAGTATGACCGATTTCTTCGCGGCGTTTTCACTATCCGAAACCCTATTTCTTAACTTAAAATCTGCGATATGTCATCACGATCGGATGAGTAGAACACTTACAGCTTGAGCTGTAAATTCAGTTAAGAATAGCGTTTAAACAGTGTGAGGTTCCACATAAAATGTACAAAGGAACAACGTCCGGCTGCGTACGGAAGGTTATTAAAGTAAGAGGGAAAACAAATTTTATGCGAACGGAGCCGCGGGCAGTCTAGTTACCTATGTCATAAATTAAAAACCATTTTTGAAAAAGGCTGAAGCTTTTTTCATTATTTTACTTTTAATCAGATGTTTCTTTCTTTTCTTCAGAATTTACTTTTAGAAGCATTCGCAGCAGTTCTCTTTTTAACACGTTAGTTCTTTTGCTTTTACGTTAGATATTTTAATGGAATTAATATTCCATGCATATTTCAATATATTTCTCCGGCAGCTGTAAACTTAGGTACGTACACATGTTCCGAAGAAAAAATATTCCGTTCCGTGCTAGCCATTAAAACTTGAAGGAATAATAGACCCTCCAAGACATTGAAATGTTTCTTACTTTTGTGCGACATTTTACATTTGTCATTTCGTCTTACGTCAAACGAAGTTATTTGTTTATGGCGGTATGCGGCGTAATTTATAAATATTCTCCCGATTTTATCATTGGAACGCTTGTCGCCATGAAATCTGCGTAGTGCCTGCCGTCTTTTAATGGGTTTTAAAATGGGTTCCGCAAATAGGCAACCATGAGATTCATATCAAGCCAACATCAAAAGTGTTGCAAAGGTACTCACTTACTATTATGTACCGATTATTCACGTATGCACTGACCTGGTATTTACTGTAAACGGTTAATAAATTCTACTTCGTTTACGTAGGTACATATTTATCGCTATGTACTAAAATTATATTGAAATAGCTGCTGTTCCCTGCAGCTTCAGTTGCGTAAAGTTATCTTGTTTTCTGAACAACCTTCTAACCGCCATTTCAAGCTTCTAAAAACCGTCCGACATTAACGGACGTGATTTGGTGATGAATGAACCTCCTCTCTTTACACTGTCCAATATTGCTCGCTAATCTGTAAAATACTGTAAAGATAATCTGCCGATTAATTAGATAATGTCCGATGCTACACCATTTTATCACATCAACGAATTACGCACACAAACGTAACAAAGTTATATAATCTTGTTAACACAAATTTATGGCAGATATTAAAATCTTGATCATAAGCAAAGTGAAAGACTTCAACGCAAGAGCTTCTTGGGCTAGTAGAGTCTTCACCTTATTTAATTTTAAATAATTTGATTTTTCTTTTTTTTTCTTAACCGGTCTAATTTTTATAGTACACCACAATGGGGTTTCTGACATATACTTAGGATACACTCAATGAATAAACAAAAACACAAATACACAAATAAACAAAATTTGTCACAGTATGTGATCGTGAAAAACGTAAGTAGGTTACGAATTATGCAATGCCGTCATAGAATGAGCAAAATTATGTTAATTTTATTTAGAACATGAACAGTAGCAGTGTAAAAAAATATACTTTTAGTCTTTTGCATTATAAATTGTTCTTTTACAATTTCAGATGTAGTCCCGGTGAGGTTCAACCTATGGGTGATGCTGTTCACGAGCTGCTGGGTGGTGTATATGCTCCGAGTCAACATGAGTCTCAATCTGATTGCCATGGTCCCTCACGACGTCAAGAATATCACGTACTTACTAAACATCGTTTCTATTTGTCGCCTATGAATAAAGCTGGGCTTCACCGCGCGTATAATGTACTTTTTACTATGTTACTTCGTCTACCACCAATTTCGGTGTATGTGACCTCCAAAAATTACATCACAGAAACGAATTAAACTGGATGAAATTGGCGATAATCACATTCGAACAACATTGTTGTGTTGGATGTCAAAAATACAAAGGTATCTAACATCTGAGCGCGGCAGTGCGCTACGCCAAGTTTTTCATAGTTCCAGGCATTGTTTTTCTGTATCTGTTATAGTTTCGGATTGTCCCTAACTGTCCCAAGAAAAAAAAAAACACTCTGTATAACGGAAGTGATCTAAAACTTAGACTTTTCTCAATTTTACTTTTATTTTTTCAGAGCGATGTCGCAATGCGATTCAAAAGACCAGATAAAGAACGTAACTTTTCACAACACTGACATTAGTGATGTACGAGAAGCACCAAGACAGGTAAAAATAGATTTTAACTGTAAATGTTTTTTGACGTGATAACGTCTTATAAATTGATGGAGTGGGGTGCACACACTAAAAAGATGACGTCATCTGCCGTTACCTCGAAGTGCAAGCGAGAGCGCGACATCTGTCCGCGTGGACAGCTGCTATACAATAACACATTTACATAAGGTAATGATTCTTTCGATATTAAATATATGTTCAGTGATATATTGTCGAATATACCTTTGCCTATACAACAGATTTGTCACTGGTTTGATGGCAGTGATTGACAGTTTATTTTTAAGTAATTTTTATCACTAATCTGCTAGGTATATTTTGGAAGCTCTTGTAACTTTCATGTACATTTTTCATTTAATATAAAAATGGTCGTTGGAATATACATATACTTACTGACTACTGGAACATATATATATATTTGTATACATATACTCCGACACCGTTTGACCGATAGCACATAAAAGTGATTTTTCGTGGATAAGGTTATTGAAATTATAGGTACTTCTTAAAGAATTCTTCGTAAAAAATTGGTTTGCTTGTTACGGAAGTAAATATTAATAGCCCATATAAGATTGTCAAAGAAAAAAGCCATAATATATCTATCTATTGTGTATTCATTATTGTTCAATTTAGCGTCACCAAAACTACTGCCATTTTGGTATTCTTATGAGCATCCAACGCTTTCTGCCATAACACTTATTGCGTCTTCATATAGCTCAATATAATTTTCCATTATTAAGAATTATTAGAATTATTATTATTATTTATGTGGATTTTGTAAAAAATAAAAATAAATAAAATAAAAATAAGAATACCTAGCAAACGTTATTACCTTATTACCGCTTTACCGCCTATAGACATAGACATCTTTGACAAACTTCGAATAGGACTGTGTTGACCTTGGAGGTATAATAGACGTGTGGACGGTTCTACCAAAGACTTTTTTAATTGAAGTCGGTGTTGTACATTTAAAATATAATTTCCGTTGTGCAGGTGCAAGGTGGTGCATCGTTCGACTGGTCCCCGGAGCAGCAGGCGACGATCCTCGGCGCGTATTTCTGGTGCTACCCTATCACTTCGTTGGTGGGCGGCATGGTTGCCGAGCGGTGGGGCCCGCGCTACGTGGTGCTCGCCTCCTCTATCGCCAGTGCCATCCTCACCGCGCTCAGTCCAGCTGCGGCCAGGCTGGGCTATGTGTCTCTCATTGTCGTGAGGTTCTTCCTAGGATTTGCTGGGGTATGTTCGGGTCAATTAACCCCTACCGTGATATGTTATAACTGAGAACATCTATTCATCCATCTTTTATATTATTATCTACTATCTTCTTTCTGCCTCTTTCTTACCTCTTAATCCTATTTTTACTTTATTTCCTTTTTGACCTGTATGTATGAATTAAGATCTAATTCTATCGATGTGCACCCATGGTAGATACGCCTCTTTCAATCTAAATAATATATCTTTGTCAACTGTTTAAAGGTTGTCTGAAAGTGATCGCTTTAAGTCTTTTGTATATTGTCACTTATGTCACTTTTGTCACTTGTTTGTCAGGGGGCCCGTCTGCTTGTTCGTCTGGCTGTAGACATAAAAAAAAAAAAAAAAATGTAACTGTACTTTGTATCTCTTTTATTCTGGTGTACAATAAAGAGTTATTGTATTGTAGTGCCCCGTGCTCCCTTCTTACGCAGACGGGTAAAAGGCCTTTCGTTAGCTTATAGAAGTAGGTAACATTGGACTTACGAGCACCTAGTTACTCAAAAGTCAAATAAACAGTAGATCAATCACCTACTCGACTTGTTAATCAACCGTGCAGGCAATCCTTGTCCGGCAGACAGTCACACTGCTGTGATAAAAAGTTGATCAAATAGTAAATTATTTAATTACCGTAATTCCCTTTACATACCGTAAATACATACCATCTTTGGAACATTAATAGCACTAGTAATAATATTACAAATCCGAGAGTTGGTTTATTGATTTGTTAGTTTATCCTTCTTTCACCCTGTGCAACTGATCGCCCTGAAGTTCCAAAAGGTGACGTAGGCTACTTTTATTGCGGAAAGTAGACGGTTCCTGTAACATAGGTGCGGGAATTTTACGCGAGCAGAGTCGCGGGCAAAGTTAAAGCTAAAGTGAAAATAGATTTTTGCTAGATTCCACATAGTATGCATTTTGCGCCTTACTAAACCATATTTTTGCACTTTCGACCTTCAAAATGACGTTATGTTTTTTCCAGGGCTTCATATACCCTTCGCTGCATGTTTTGGTGGCTCGGTGGGCGCCTCCAGCTGAAAAAGGAAAATTTATAAGTGCTATGATGGGAGGAACTCTAGGAACAGTCGTAACGTGGTCGCTAACAGGACCTCTACTCGAAAAATTCGGATGGGCATCCGCTTTTTATGTACCAGCTGCCTTAACCTTCCTGTGGTGTGCCTTCTGGTGGTATCTAGTCGCTGACACACCGAGTGAACATCCAAGAATTACCGAAGGAGAAAGAAAATATATTACAGATGCCCTCGGTGACAAGGTGACGAAATCTAAGGTTAGTAAATATTTACTTAACATCAGTAATCATTTGTAAATATTAACGCATCACAATGTTACATTATGATTAGAAAAAGATATTTCGTAAAAAAAACTGTTCGACTGAACATATTATTATTATGTTGTTCTAGACATACCTACCTATTTCAACCGAAACTTTAGATTTAATACATGACACAAGAATAGCCACTTGGGTTTGTTCACGACTTCAAGTTTGCAGTTCGTCATTCGCAGTCTTCTTGTATTTAATTTGCAATTGATTATACAAACCGATTTCATGCATTTAGGAATATTATTTGTGTGTATTTTGAGGTCATAAATTTATTTTATTTTTGCTTTCTTTTCAGGGTCTTCCACCATTCAGGAGTATTTGCACTTCATTTCCATTCTATGCTATGACAATCTTACATTATGGAAATCTTTGGGGCTTATATTTTATAATGACCGTGGGTCCAAAGTTTGTTTCAAGTGTACTCGGATTTGAATTATCTGCAGCTGGAATCGTGTCCGCACTACCATATCTGGCTAGATTGTTTATGGCGGCTATATTTGGAGCGGTCGGTGACTGCATATTGGCAAGAAAAATGATGTCTACAACTACCATTAGAAAATTCTTCTGTCTTTTCTCACACATCATTCCGGGAGTACTACTTGTGCTCATGGTATACGCTGGGTGCTCGACAGTCCTCTCAGTTACATTAATAACGATGTCTATGGGTTTTAACGGTGCAGCAACGCTAACGAATCTCCAGAACCATCAAGATCTAGCGCCAAATTATGCAGGAACTTTGTATGGCATTGCAAACTTCGTTGGGAGCACTGCTGGATTTTTTACACCCATGATAACGGCATATTTTACTAGAAATGGGGTAATTTTCCTTCTTGTTAATGTATTCTAACCCCATTGATTTCATACCAACTAAATATAAATTATTTTTGTACTAATTTATGCCTATGTTTACAGAATAGTTTCGAGCAGTGGCGGCCTGTGTTTTACGTCGGAGCGTCTGTGTATATTGTTTCGGCGATATTTTTTATACTATTTGGAACTGGTAATATACAATCTTGGAACTTTACAAATGATGAAAACATTGACGATAAAATCAGAAATGGTGGCAATAAAAGTGTAAATTCTGCTGAAGAAAAGAATGACATGAAGGAAGTCAAAGATAAAGACACTCCATTAAGTGTAATAACACGTAACTAGACAACCATATTATTCTTAATTTTTTTACATAACTATCATCCTTTTACTGTGCAAAAGTTTCGAATTTAGTAGACGCATCCGAATTCAGAGTTAATGAAAGAGATATTTTTATGTGATATTGTTTGGTCTATTTATTAAGAAATTGGATTTTATTATATATTTATTGACACTTAATTCATTATTTCACCTGATATTATAATTTTATGTACCTACGGACTGTTTATTAACTATTAAATAATTAAATTTTAGAGTTAGGTTTAATAAGTTATTGCTTGCAAATTGTATCTATAAAAATGGTAAGCTAAAATCGTGGCGTGTGTAGCATTAATTTATATTTATTAATTAAAGTTTGACTTCGTGCTAATATAACTAGAACCTAATGTGACTTGATTCTAAAGATATTCCAATGTATTTATTTAGATTTGTAAATAAGATGTTCATGAATGATTCTTCTTTAATCTCTATGATATCTGTGATCGTCATTACCAAATATAATAAACAATTAGTATGTACAAATTTTTTGTTTTTGTTTTACTCGTTTGTCCTTTATATTTACCTAGGTTTTTTTTTAAAATTTTTTGTTTGTGTATTTATGTTACATTTATTATTTTTTATCTTTAGTATTTAAATTAATTTTGGTCTTGAATTAATTTGTAGCCATCATAAAAAATTTTTCCCTTGATTGCTTTTAAATTCAGTATGGTCGAGACGGTAATGTTTTTGTAATGATTGAAATTAGGATTCGCGTTATAGTAAGTTGAATACTATTTAATGACATTTTTCCATTCACTTCTCATATTCTTAATCAACAATATTTTCGGAGGTTCTACAAAATAGTTTTGTGTATTTTTCAGATCGGTATTATGATATTTTTAGGCTATTTTCTATTATATATTGTTCGTTATAACCTCAGCGTACATATCGTTGATATGGTGCAGGTAACAAATAGACTAGATACAAACTTAACTGCCACATACGATTACCATGCGAGGCAAAAATTTAATGCACGATCAGGAGTAAGTATTTCTTAATTATACACAATAAATTTATTAGCTACTAGGTACCATATTCAAGTCTTCATCTTTAGAATAGGACAGAATAGAATATTCTTGATTTGTACACCAAGCAGAACTTAACAGAAAGTACACAAAAATCAAAAGTAGGTACATCATCCATCACATACACAATCATTATTCTATCACCATTATTATGGTATCCTGTGCCAACCAAAATAATGTTGCTCCACATTATTAGAATTAACCCCTGAACTAACCTCTGAAACTAATTTTAAAAGTAATTATTTTCACTTGTTGTTTGTTGTTTTTCAGTTTGAACTCAGGCAACAGTCCAAGCACATATGTGTTCATTTGAGTTCAGATACATAAACTGAGAATATTTTTAGTTTTCCGAAAACCTATATTGCTAAAGCTGGTTCCTGCCGATCTAGCAGGATTTCAAAAAAATATTTAAGTTGCTATGTCTAAGTACAGTTCCTTTTTTGCGTGATCACGCGAAGTTCAAGGGGGAGGATAGCGACAAAAATTTTGGTTTACATTACCACTGACCACTGCAGTTAGGCTAGTAGCACAAATAAGATAGTAGGTACTTTCTAACTAACGTTACAATGTTAAAAATATTCACAGAATGCGATTGATGTAATTTATTGGAGTCAAAAGAAAATAGCACAGTTATTGGCCGCCTATCATATCGGATATTGCATTTGTTTTCCTATATTTCATAATATTGGGGACCGGTGAGTATATTCATTTCTAAAGGCTTAACTACTGCTTTATCTTTATTATGAACTATGTAGCTCTATTTGAAACAACAGCTCGCCAATACAACTAGACTGATTGAGTCTTTTATTAAATTTTTACGTACGTACAGTACGGTTTATTACATTTTGGGATTTTATGGTATGATTATTTTTACTTTTTCAATGATTGAAACCTAACCAGCAAGCAGACGTGCCACCAAGCCTATGGACACCAGCAACACCAGAGGAGTCGCCAATGCGTCGTTAGCCCCGACGGAGAGCTCTTTTTGAGCCTTTTTTGAAGAACCCCATGTCCTAGCCCATTGGGAAAAGCTCAGAACCACAGTTTACGTGTGTATTTATTGGCATGTTCTCTTTATTGAACTTACAGTCTTGGACCAACGTGGGTAGTGGGTATAGCTGGAATTTCATCAGGAGTGCTAAATTGTCTGACACCAGCTTCTGTCTATTACAACTACTGGATATTTTTCATTGTTCGCATTCTAAACGGCTTTTGTGCGGTGAGTTTTGCGGTTTAAATAATTTGAAGTGTTTTTGCAATTGCATTATTGGTATTACAGTAGGGGGTTTTTACCCGACTGCGAAAGAAGGAGAGATAAAGACTAAGAGGCAGACGAATATCATCATAACTTTACCTAATTTATTTAGATAGGTACATAGTATGAACCATCTGAAATAATGTACCTTTCAAATAGTGAAAGAATTTTTCAAATACGTGCAGTGCAAACAAACATACAAAATCCGCTTTCCCTCTTTACAATCTTAGTATAGATTTTAATGTGAAAGTTTAGATAGTTTATGTGAAAACTTATTATTGTATAGGCAGATATGATAACTTATAGGTATGGTTTGATATAATATACCTATTAGTCCTCCAAAGATGTTGATGAAAAACAATCAATACAATGTAGCAGAGATGCGGGTGTTGTGATAATGTGTGTGTGGGGCGCCTAGAACGGTCATGATAAGAATAAATATGTCAGAGGAAATTTTCAATTGGAAAGTTGAGCGAATTCTTCAGTAAACAAAAACTCGAAAAAGCAATAACTAAAAGCAATCGGTTGTAGGTTTGTAGATTTTTGTACCTATTGTGATGAAGACGGACTTGATATCGTGACTTTGATTTGATTGACTTAGTAGAGTAATGCAAATTAACATGAATATGAATAAGGGCTGGAAAGGAAGAGTAAGACCAATGAAAAGCTTCGAATGATTAACAATAGTGATATCATAATCAGAAAAAAATATTCAATAGGGTGCAATGCAGCCGAGTATGGTTCAAGTATTAAGACATTGGGTTCCACCTATAGAAAGAAATCATTTCATGTGGGCATATTGTGGTGAGTAAAATTAATTAGTTCTAGTTAAGATTGACATGTACATCTAGGTACAAAACGACAAAATGTTTAATGGAGCGTAAATTTTTGGAACTTGATTTTTTACTGTTCAAAATACGTTAGATGATTGATTCACACATGTCATGCATGCATGAGTCATCTGCACAGCTCAACGATTTAATTAAACTAATGTGATAACTTTCTCTGTTAGGTGTCACTATCGGGACCTGTTCGACTTTCCTAATTTGTGCCGCAGTTCAACTTTATTCTCGATGGCCAGTAGGATTCTACATTTGTGGTGGTGTGCAAGTAGCTTGGTCTGTCGCTTGGATTTGCGTGGTAACGGATTGTCCCGCAAAACACTCCTTCATATCGAGAGCTGAATTAACATATTTGACAAACACTATTGGCACAGTTTTCACTATCAAGGTTAAGTTACTATTATTATTCTACTATGTGGACATAACTACGTCCAGTCAAGTATCATAACAGGCGGTAGAACCTGTATACGGTACGCCCGGGGCAATACCACCGCCACACCCATTTCTGCCGTGAATCATCTGTTTCGCATCAATTGTGTTTCGTTCGGAAAGGTGTGGATGCCGGTTACACTTATACAGGAGGCGACCACCTGAGTCCTCGGGGATAGCAACGCATTTGTGACCAGCCTTGAATAGGACAAATACTAACAACTAACTAACTGGGAATAGGTATCTACTAATACTTACTAACAGAATTAACTTACACTAATAGTCCTAACTCTTACAGTCCTATTGCTAACGAATACTAAACAGCTAATATTTCTATTAACATCTAGCACTAACAGGACTAACGAACTAACAGGCCCTTGCAGTTCTATTCGAAGTTTGTCACATCACAGATGTCTATGGGCGGTAGTGGTTGGTGGGACTGCATGCTCGATTGCTATTAATATCAAATGAAAAAAAAAAGTCAGTTAAATTATTGACTATTGTTATAGGTAGGTACTTAAAACTTACTAGGTAGGTACTTAACTTACTAGGTAGGTACCTATTGTTTTTGTGTTTATAAGGAGTCTTTATTTGTGTATCATTTTATATTGTGTGTGGCGGCTCTTGCGCTGTCGCCACGGGGTTGGTTTTGGCCGTGTTCGAACGACCAATCCAAAGATCCTTAGACGTCTCTTCAGATAAAAACAGTAGCAGTCGTGGGACTGCCGATAGAAGTGAAAACGGAACTATTGAGTTGAGAGTAATTAAAACTATATGCAAAAATTATATGAAATTTTTTATGTTTTATTTATTAGTTACATATGATGGG
>DWMR01000512.1:0-12230 GCA_018245355.1 Dalla costala
CTAAGCTGAGCCACCTCCTTTTGCCCTTCTGCCCATTAATTTTATTGTATTTCTTGTTCATTCCTTAAGTTGTGTGGCAATAAATTGATTTTATTATTATTATTATTTAAATATACAATGCTATTTGTAATAAGTACTTCTCGCTACTGGACATGGGGTGCTCTGGACTACTTAGAGTAAAATTGGTGCCAACCCTACCATCCTACGGATATGCGCAGAAATGCGTTAACAACAACTATTGTACCTTAATAACTACCTAAGGAACCAGCACATTTCTAAAATACTATGTTCACTCAAAGGAACCTTAAGCAGGACATCATTTCTACAACATAAAATTTATTATGCTAACCAACCAATCATCAACCAAGTTAATAAGATAATGGTTGCATACGGCATGAATACCTAGACTATGATGATTGTTATGTTTAGGTAGGTACTGTGTAGTAGATACCTAAATCAGTCATGAAGTCCGTCAGGTGACAATGATACAAAGAACACTATTTAATCAACTAGGTTCATGGATGTGCTAGGTTGGACTAAAGTTACTTGGTAATATAATTATATATAATCTGTATTGTACCTATTCTGTAGTCCTATAAAACTGTCAAGAATGTCTTATAAGAATTTGTTCAAAGCGGCCAATCCTCTAATAATAATAATCGGCTAATAATTACCTACCTATGGTATAGGTATGCTATAGGTCATTAATAATTACTTACCTACGATCACGGAGGATTGGCCGCTTTGAACAAATTCTTATAAGACATTCTTGTCAGTTTTATAGGACTACAGAATAGGTACAATACAGATTATACAGAACTAATAAAGTTCGTGACATATCGGAGAATAGGGAAGGGAATTTTGAAGCCCTCCGCAATGGACATAAAATAACCGATGCTCTACTATCTGCTTTTTTCCCACTGAAGACCCGACAGCTAGTTTAGCTATGACAGAACTTGGTAAACACAGTGACTTCCGTAGTATTTGTATACTAAGTACTCTGAGGTAGTATGAAGAAACTTCAGTTACTTAATAAGTACATAGGTACCTACCTACCTACTATGCGAAAGGATCTTAAGAACTTAAAAAAATACATACCTAACTCTTTAAACTTGATACATTCGTAAAAATACAAAATAGAGATACAATCAGATGTGGAGCGAAATAATTGCGTGCAGAAACGAAACCACGTTGTGGGTTAACGAGATAGAGAACCGGTCCAACCAATTTCGAGTACCACCTACTAGATGGCGCTGTCTGCCTTGAATTTACTTTTTATGAGTTCAGTTGCGATGAGTTGAAGCTAAGGCTGAATGAAGTACTTACCTAAATAAAATAAAAGTTACCTACGTAGGTAATGATGACCATAGATACGTTTATTAAAATGTCGAATGTTTGGAATTTCTAATAGATTTGTAGTTTAATTGTAATGTGTAAATGCAGTGTAAGAGCAGCAAGAGCCGTGTGCATAACAATAAATACTTGTTTTTTATCTTGGATTCATGGTAATTGTGCAACAGAACAATGGTACTTACCCATACCTATGTTTTAATAAGTTTAATGACAGATTTTTCGGACTGTAGCATCCCTACGACGACCTTCCCGCCCCAGAAGCTTTAATGCTTACACACTCACACCCCCCCCCGCACTAGGATAGAATAGGGTCGTCTTTGCTACTGATGAGAGATAACTTAGTCCTGGTTTAGTGTCTTAGAGACTGTGGTTTTCATAATTTATTAATTCTATAAAGTACTCCTCCGGCAGGATCTGAGCCCTTACTTGCATAATAATATTTAATATTGACATAATTTTTGCATAAATTTAACATAAAATTTACCTAAACTTAACATTAAATAAATATAAAAGTAACAAAATATAAATAAAAATTAACTTCAAACCCTGTGGAATACAAACACACAAGAGCCTGTGGGAATTACACTCTTCAAATGGAAATCTTATAAGATTTGGACCTTTTGTATCTTGCGCTAATCGCCTGATTCGTTCGCTTAAAATAATCCTTCGATCAAATCGATCATATTAGGTTATGATATTAGGGTATTTCGACGAAGCAGTTGTTTTTACGAGCGGCCCGTGTCAGTGATTTACGAGCAATAGACAAAGCGTGACAGATTGCGAAATTGTTACAAATTAGAGCGACACGGAGGGCAATTATGCAAAGCAACTATAAAGTTATCTTTAGGAAAACAACGGCGTCACCCTCGGCAACTATTCAATTAAAATGAAACAGTGGCAAAGCGACATTCGAGTCACATAGAGGAAGGGTCGGGACTCCATCGAATTAGTTCGGCGCGTGGCCACATTACTGGGACAAATTTCTGGTCCCCAGGGCGAGGCCGGCGGAGGGATGCATCGCTAATCTAATCTGGATTGGAGGTAATAAATGTTGTACCACCGACGCGGGTTGCTAGAATTTATTGCTTGTAAAACTGTTTCCAATCGCAGAAATTGTTGGGATGACGCCGCGCTTTCGATACGGGCCGATTGAATTTGTCACGTGACCGGTCCGATCTCGTTCGTTGCGTTGTCAATTCCACGTTTATTTTTAATGGCATCCTCAATCTGGCCAAGGAATTAAAAGTAACCAACCACTGAAGCCGATACCTAATTATAGCTAGCTTGTCTGTCCGTGCGCGGCTAAGCCTCGTCCGCCGGGGATTATTGACAGGCTCCTTGCAGGGGCGGGCACGTGATGCGGCGTTATTGGCCACTACGCTCATAATCCCGTTTTAACTGCGGATCCCGGGTCGCGCGGACGTGCTCGGCATCCCTATAGCCCGGTTTTTCTGTTCGCGAACATTCGCACTCCTTACCTCTAATGTGGGGCCGTCGACAGACTGTAGATACAGTTCGAGGAAAGTACCTGACTAAAATGACAAAATTTTCGCATTTACTCACCGCTGGTGTAGTTACAGGGATAGGTAACTAGATGACGGTTCCCACAAATAGGTACCTTCTATGTTGTCAAATAACCATAGCTAGGTTAATACTGTAGCTATAAACAATTTTGCTTTGCTTACTGAAGTAAGTAAGGAGGTAGTAGACATAACTAACTAAGTACTTAAACTCAGTAAGTAGACATAGTAAGATCAGCCGAGTCATTATGTTAATACTGAATGAATAGTTAATTCACGATTCCGATTACACCCACCTGTCTGACATACAACCGATATAATTATAACTACTAGATACACTAGCTGTCTACATAAGGTGTGTACATAAGGCCGGGTAGGCGAGTGGGGAGGCGGCCGCAAGCAGCCGGCGCTAATGTCGCCGTTCCGGGCACACATCTCCACATTTCATGAAAACTGCAGACGTAACTGGCTAATAAATTCACGTTTATTACCGCAAATATATTCGCTCTTACCTCGGCAGTCGCTACCGGAACAAATCAGCAGTGTACCGTTCGCACGTAACGCGATCGTCTTGCGTTGGGAAATCATGAACGCACGCGTCGCTGAAACAATACATGTAGGTATGACCGCTAAGTCAGGCACATTACTGGAACGATAAGTTAATGGCATCGAACGTTTTTATTTATTGCCGGGTACGGTATCCGTTGGAGCGCGCCGTTGTTTCCACAACGCGCAGGGAGAATCCCGGTCGGAACACATCGTTTTTTTAATTTATTGTTTTAATTACCTACAATATTGCTCAATGAATTGGTAAAGCATTGTCAATTGTAGTTACTACTTATTAAATATAAATTTTTAGTGTAATCGTTATTGTAAAGATACCTTTTTGGTAACGGGGAGGAAATCTTCAAAAGATACCCGACCTCTAGGGGCAGAGAGACCGGGTAATGTGAGATTTTTACTCACTAAAACCCCCTCGACAGCCTTCCAGCGCTTACAGGAAGGCTCCGGGATCTCAAAAGAACGCACCGGAGCCTCATTGTTAAGATACCTATGTATCAATAACTAAAGTATAGGTACAGTTAAACACTTGTTAGTAGAACTGTATAGGTATTCACTTTACTGTGATGATAGTAAAAACTTTTAAAGGGTCACAAATATGTCATAATATTGAAATATCGCCTTGATACCTAAGAAGGTCCTTATAAAGACTGATAGATTTCGTACCCCGCACCTAACAGCGCATATTGCAATTCGATAAACTTATTTGCGTTCAATAAGGCGAATGATCTGAGTTTTCCCATTTTTCCTCCACGAACGAGCCACCCCTCCCCCACAGCCCACCCGTTGCGGTGCAAAGTTGAGGGCATTAACGTGTTATCGGCGGCAGCGGCGTGAAGACGGCGCCCACCTGATGCCGTACCACCTATCCCTAAATGACGCCTTATTCCACGTAATTACCTGACGATCATACGTACCTTACCCGCTGCTCTCACCGCCAATTCATGCCCGCACCAACCTAACCAGCAATGGAACGGAAACAGCGAAAACCCAGCGAGCGCTCCTCACCTTTAATAGGTGTAACAGATAGTATCTATAAGCGTTGAGATGTGGGAATAGGTGGGAAGCGCGAACGTGTTTTGCAAACCAGCCGGGAAATAAGGTGTCCCCAATTTTACTTTGTCGACCGCCACTGATAGCAAATAATGTAATGTCGGAGGACCTTTGTGCGCCGCAATTTTCCTTTGTATCTTTTCTTATTTCGTTATAAGGTTATGCCTAGGAATGTGTTACGTAAATGATATTGGTAATAATGTTCTATACAACAATACAACGCCTGTGCCGGTGGCTTTATGCCAATAAGTTCATAGCTTTATGTGTCGTGAGTGTTGTAACGTAGTCGTTAGGGATCACGCTGAGATGGGTTGATAGTTGGGTGGTTAAGTAATGGTTAAATCCTTCTCGGTGGTGGTTCTAATCCCAATCATAGAACAATGTATAGGTACTGTAAGTAACTACGGAAGGCTTAAACTCCGAGTTTTCGAAGCCATGAGCGTTATAAGTACTTACAAGTTTTTACAATTTGCTTTATGAGAGAATTTAATACATCATGCCTAAGTTCATAGTGTTAAATGATTGACACAAGCAGCAGAGGTACATCGGTATCGATGTTTGCATATTACACCACCACAAATTCATAATCACCCAAGAGCACCGTTACCGGCTCTATGGGAATCAATCCCTTTACCGCAAACTTTTCTCTCACACGATCGTAATGGTTTTCTAATCAAATCTGTTGTGGGTCACAGTCTGCGTAGTCGTCGTAGGGCTGCTCCCAGCGGAGTGCGATCTCATTGACAGGTTATTGATACGAATAGCCGAACGCCCCCCGCCCGCAGCCCTGCGGTAACACCAATAAAACCTGATTAATATCGTGTAAGTGCGCCCGGAAAATGTGGGAACGCAATTGATGTTACAGCCAAATTCGATTGGTGGAAAATTGAAAAGAACTAGTCTGACGCGCGAACTTTGACTTCATCACCCGGTGATAGAGTCGAAAGTGCGTTTGATAATGGTGCTCGTAATACTATTTACACGTAGACACGGCAGGTACTGATAAGTAGACGGAGGCGTGAATAGTGTTGTTAAATGGCAGACTTACACGTGCAGCTTTGTAGATAACTTTTGTAAGGCTGGTCGAATTGGTTGATTTAGGTTGACCTATTGATCTATTTGGTTTCCTACTTTCTTAGCTTACAATGCAAGATCCATATTAGGCTTCAAATAGCTGTAGGTATAAGCAAGTAAGTAGTAGCGTAGCGAGTTAAGTAAGTTCTTACCTACTTATTGTGTTAATTTAAAACAACTTTAACATAATGATTACCGTGTCTGTCTGAGATCGACTTGGATTAGGAATTTGGCTTTATTTAAAAATGACAGAGTTTCTGAGAATTCCTGAATCACGCCATCCATTTAAAATCCCCTAACTTAGAAAATTGGAGTTTCACTGCGGTTATTTAGCTTTGTTAATAATCTCTCTCGGCTAATAGACCTTGTTTGGCAATAAGAATAGCTCATACTTGAGCTATCCGTCATAGTAGTAGTTATCTAGTATTTAATCAATGCAATCGCCCCCATGTGAGCGCGCCGTGACATGACATGACGCAGTCGCGTGGGAAGCTATTACCACTTAACAGCTTGTAGGCCGGACCGGATCGACAATCTCGCTCTTTGTTGAAAGTAGTGCAAAGAAGTTTTTTTAATCGTAAGGAAGTGGCGATTTAAAGTGCTGGTAGCCGCGGTTGAAAGTTGGATGATCATGAGCGGTCGGAAGCTTATGAGCGATTCCGTGCTTCGGAAGACACGTGAAGCCGTCGGTATCGGTTCTTATCGCTAGATAACAGCTATTAGCCTTGCAGATGTATTGCAGACGGTCTAAAAACTGTCGACGCTCGAGTAGGCAGTAGCCCCCCTTCACTAAACCCCTTCACCAATCCTCACTGGAGCAGCATGGTGGAGAACGCTCCAGGCCACATTGATTGTAAAAAGATACTGTGTCGTACAGAGGGCCGCTATTGAGTTGTAGCTTTGCAACCAAGTGGACATACCACCGCGCCGCCGCGCCGCATCGACATCGTTGCGATGGTGCAATCATGTCAGCCGTGCGGTTCTCAGCGGAAAGAAGCCGTAAACGATTCCCAATGAGGGTTGTCACGCACGCACGAAGTAACATGTTTGCCAGAACATCTAGGTACAACATGAAATATTATGTTAAGTACGACGAGTAAATAGAATAAGGTTACATAATGAAAAATGGAGACTCAAACAGAGAAAATCAGACCGTTCATAAAATACAACTTTAATTTTTTAAATCACCACGTTGCTCAGTCGGTGATCTTGCTTACGAGGAGTCCTCGATTTAATACCCGATAAGAGCAGGCATTAATATGACAAAGAAGATTGGTTTCCGGGCATTGGTACCAATCAAAATAGCAGACGGCATTATGCGTTTGCTATTTTTGTTTCAAAAGCTATTAGCAAACAGTAGCAATGTCAAACGCCGCGACATGAAGATACAAGACCCATGTCAGCGGCGCCGAGGCGTGGGTGTCAATTAACAACCGATAGGCGGCGCTGCCTGCTTGTTTAACCGAACTGGAATAGACAAACCGGAGGCAAAGAAACCGGTTTGTCGCCTAAAGCTATTTGTCGTAGCTGTTACTATTACATTATGTATTGATAATGTCGAACCATGGCTTCGTTTTTTGTCGTATTAGTGTTGCTTACTATCATGAGCGGTGATGGCCGAGTGGTTGTAACTTCGGCCTCCTACTCGAGAGTCCATCCGGGGCTCGAACCCTAGGCACCTTTGACTTTTGAGCGTTATGTACGAGTACGTTACATACCCAAGCTAATATACTTAATTTAACGGTAAACTTAAGTAGAAAGATGTTTGAGATTTTTCCATCAAAAAAGGGATGTGACGTTGTCAATACGCAACATAATGTAGTAGACTATGGCTTAAACTTCTCTCATTCTGACTTAAACAGCGTCGTTATGTAACCACTTGTTGGAAGCCTTCTACTTGGACTTTGGACTTAACCCCTTAACCAATCCACACTGCAACATGGTAGAGTGCGCTCCAAGCTTCCTCAGTGGTGAGTGGTAATACAATGTTCATGCCCACGAGATACTATTCAATGTACGCGTCAAGAAATCCAAGTAGGTACGGGGTGGGAGTGTGTAAGCGTCAAACGCCGCCATTTTTACCTACCTACCTGCACTTAAATCGATGAGTACATTGAGTACCGCCACGCTGAAGAGTTAGCCATAAAAATGCTCCCTCAGCACATTACAGCGCACATTACATTTGCCGATAGGCGTAATGTTCGCTCGGTATAAAAGGTCATAAATATTTAATACACATTTTCCCACAATGGGGTGGCTATTCACACCAGTTAACCGGGGTTGCCACCTTTTTGCAGTTACGCAATTCCAATAATAAAAAACCTTTACCAATAAGACTTCAGAAAATATTCACCAATGTGAATCATCATTTTGATACCAATAACCACAGATACATACCTAGTCTGCAATGTATGTATAGATAGGTACAGCAGCATCCAGGCGACGACGACGCGACTCACGCGAGGTCTTCATGAATAAATAAACGTATAAGCGACACTAGGTACCTACCTCCTGTGATATGAGTAGGTATGCATTGGCACTTGGCACTTGGCATACACTTGGCATGTAACTCGGAAATAAAACAGTTAGGATACTAACTGTTAATAGAAGGTTTGAATGGCATTTTCTTCAGAAGAGACAAAAATAAGGCGAACTATCTAAGCAACCATTTATAGTGACCACAGTATTTTTCCCTGAAGGCAAAATTTAAACAAGCAGAATTAGCAGCCCTACTGTTAACCCGCAGGAGCAGTAACAGGACTGATCGGAATAACATAAATTGCCAACCCCCAAGAGCTTACTAAGCAATATTTGCTTGTCCCACTTATTGTTCGGCTTTGACAAGGTAATTCAATACCACCACGAATTATAGCCACTTATTGCAACACAATCGTTTTAACACTTGCTTGTTTAAACCTATAAAAATAAAGGAACTTTAAAATATATATTTCTGCCAACTCAGCTCCATTTCCATGTTTATTTATTTCTTACCACAGAAATGCATTATACCTAGTAGCTAGATCGATACAAAGCAAATTATAAACTTATTTAGAAGTACATACATCCATACTTATTTAGTTATCCAAACAATTCTTTGTGTGTGAGAAACGGCGCTTGTGCTAGGTAGTAATTCTGATTAATTCCAAACTTCATTCGGAATGGATAAAAATTTTGATAATAATATGCTGATTGTTTTAGACTTAGCCCGCTTTTAACAGTTAACTATATGTTTGAAATTGTACTATCCATCTTTATTGATAAGACACGCACGCCAAATAATTAAGCAATAAAAATCATTGATTTGTTAACAAGCCCGATAGACGCGTCCCCCAGCAATCACAGAGATTCTAGCCAATGTGGAATAAATCAATTACGGCCACCCGCCACGACAATTACACTTGCTAACTTGTATCAATCCATCCTACACATCCACAATCGCAACACATGGAACTCAAATGTACAAACACATATAAACATAGCATGCACCCACGAGTCAACACACACGTTTACATCTCGAACCCTTAATGCACAAACTTGCCCTAACAAGTGTATCGTTGTTCCAAAATACGCTCACAAGCTTATAATACCCTAATCAATGAAGCCTCAGATTTAAGCTCCCTCTGTTTCGTCACCCAATAACAGATTTGCGCCAAAACCAACTTTAGGTGGAGTGCAATAAGTGCAATTTGTATCGGGTGGCGAACATTTGATGCCCTGCAATTTTATTATTATGGCAAAAGGAACCGAGCGGAAAATTAACTTGTTGTTGTCGTATTGAGATCATTGCTAGCAGTGGGTAACGACAAATCTTTATAACTGATATATGATTCAATCTGTTTCCCTGCGCGATAGGGATAGGGGTACATTAGACTGATTTAGGAAAAATCAGAGTTCCCATCATAGTAATATTTCTAACCATGCAGCCAGCATTTTTCGTCGGCTGGAGAGGAGAATAAGAGAGACTGGATACAACTAATCCTGTCGTGAATAAACACGATGACAGAGTGCCGAGGGAACTAAGAGCCAAGTTTTATTTTATGTAATGAAAGTAGCTAACGGGTATTCAGTTTAGTTAGGTACTCGTAAGAGTGTCAAGGTCGTAGATCAAGTCAAAAAACGGTCGCGGTGGTGGTTTACACTACAGGTACCTAATACCCCAAAGACAGACTCTGTCTGTCTGGACACTCGCCCAGGAGTCTTATAGTATCTCCTACTAGGTATACCTACTTCGTTTGTTTTATCCTCGATATTAGATGTCGTTATCCAGCCACATCGTTGTTGTCACATTCCTTGACGATCAATGCGTTTCATATTTCACTGCCTTTAACGCAATAATTTATGTGCAGCTGTAGCAACGCTGATGCAATCCATACGGTTAATTTGATGATGGACATATTTGGCTACAACTCTACCAGCTATCAACCACCCACTGCTGTACCAACGTTTGAGGGCGGCCTGGTGCTTTAAAATCAATATTTGGGGAGATGTTACTTAGCTACCTACTTATGGATAGTGTGGATTTCTAAGTGCGGTGTGTATAATATTATAAGTATTAAGTTTAGTATATCAATATTAGTGTGTTAGTATTAGTACCTACTAATAGATTTGGCAGTAAGGTTATGTCTAACTCCGCTGCGTCTAAAGAAGTCTTTCAATGGAGGCGTGGTATGGAAATAAACATACGGCTTGTTTAACGGACTTCATGTAAAGAAACTAATTACTTTTTGTAATTATTCGAATGTCATTGAGAAGTAATTGGAATTTCGCGGTGAAAAAGTGTTTCGTAGCGTGATGATAAACACAGTGCAAATACAGACCGAAATAATTAAGTTGCAATAAACCGGGTGTGTTTGCGTTTTTGCCGCCTTGTCAACGGCTGAATTAATATTTGTGTTAATGCTGAACTTACTTAATAAACATTGAAATGATAATAAAAGCAATTCAACACAAAAGCAACAATCGTTTGACATTTTGCAATTAACGACAAACAAAGGGTTTAAATTAAGGTTCCACAACTAGGGGAAACGTAAGTTTGTTCCCAATAACCATTGAGATTTCATTCTTTCAGGTTGATATTTGTTTGTTGCAATAATTCTATTATTTTGTTCGTCTTCTAATACGTAACAAAGGTAAATCCAATAAACACGTCCATTACGAAAACATACGCAACATAGATCAAACTTCCTATCGAGAATCGACTCTAACTGAAGTCTAAGGAAGTCTAATAAACTAATACACATTAAAAAAAAAAAAATCCTATGTCCGTATCATTTTAATATTTTTAAGCTTGGCAAAACTCTGTGACCTATGTCGTAGTAGGAAATATAAATATTTGTTATATTTAGCAATCGGTTCTACGGATCTATCCGATAAGACGTTTTGCTATTGCTATTGCTATTGCCTGCAAATTACTATGCTCAAACAGGGTGCATAATATGTCTATTGTAATTGATATAGTTACTTAGTGTTATGTATTATGTTACTGTGCAATGATGTAGGTAACTCAATAAATGAACAATCTTACTAATTTCTAAATATAAATTTGAAATATTGCTTGTTTGATACGCCTTCAAGGCTAAACCATTTGGTACAGAGATAATTTGAGTCCCGGAGAAGGTCATAGAGTACTTTTTAAACCCGAGGACGAAGTCGCGGTAATAAAGAATAAAACATTTTTGTTGTAAAGTGGCCATGATGAACCTACAAAATTATGAACATGATTATCCTTAGAAGAATTCGGATGACTTTTTATGGTTTCGGCGGCTTCACCTTGGAGGCTTAGTGCAATTTTGATTGATGGCATCGATGGTTGGTTGTCGGGACACAATAATGGTGATCGGATATCACGAGAGATACTTTCGGCGAAGGTGCGAAGTCACCGCTCGATAACATCTCCCGACGTATGCGATGTCACTGCGGATTACACAGCAGCAGCTGCGGTGTTCGGTGAAAAAATGTTGATCATAGCGCTTGATTTTTTTAAATTATACCTTGGGAATTATAAAACTTACTCAATTGGATGGTGATTTCTATGTGCTTTCATAGATACATACGTTCCTTACATTAAAATAATCTAGGGTTTTATGGAACTGTAAAAGAAAACCAGAGAAAGATTTTTGTTTTAGTACCTATATAAGATACTAACCTCATTCATTATAAGATTCTACCTCAGCCACTAAGTGTCACTAAGGTTCGCCTTCTAAGGGTCTTAGCATAGCTAAATAAATAGGTATTCTTTTCTGCATCCTACTACAGGGTACGGCCAAAGGATAATAGGTACCTACCTACCGACTTAAATATTACTACGAAATAACTATTATCTAAACTATACTGTGATATCACACAGATCACACAGTCTTTCACACATACGCTTGCACACATACACACACACACACACACACACACACACACCCACACAAACTAGTTAAACTTTTTATCTTTTTATACCTAAATACCTTTTGTACTTATATCATTAATTTCTTGGTTTCATGTTTATGGATAGATTTTACATGCTATGGAAGAGCGGGGCCCCCTAACACAAGCATTTGCAATGCTTAACAGGTAGGCCCCAATCACTGCACTGTTTAGGTATGTAAGTGTCGCAAATTGAAATAAATATTTTTGTTTTTTTTTGTTTTTTTTTTAAATATTAATTACTACGTGCTGTAA
>DWMR01000513.1:0-12227 GCA_018245355.1 Dalla costala
GGAGGAGTATGGCAACGAAAACTGTGACACGAGAATTTTATATATTAGATAGATAGGTGAGTGGTATGAATTCTTGCGAAGTATTAAAATGAATTGATAAGTCACTTTAAAATTTAAGGAAAATATTATGGGAAACCCTTCCCTCCAATGTCTCAAAAGTGATGAAGTTAACCATGTCGCACACTTTCAGCATGGTTATAATCGTTTTTTTGACAAGAGATCAGTGCCGTAGGTTGATACTAGCTTGATGATGATGATGAAATCAACTATCTATAACGATTTCTCAGTACCCACAAGTCACCAAAAAAATTAACTGTTACATATAAAAAAAGGTATAAAAATAAGTTGTCTAAATTGTAAAGATAATATTATTATCTTACCGGTTCTAAGGGAAAGAAGTAATCTTCGGCCTCAATTTCAACATGAGCCCAAACCTCTTCCGCAAACCCTATGATTATTAGACCTGGAAAACAAGAATAAAGACTTTAGTCCTACTTATAACGTTAGCAATCGAGATTTAATATGAAAGTACCTACAATTTAAAAGTATTTTTCATTTTTTACTTTCTAAAAAGTAATTTTTTCACTTCGCAGTAAACACTTTAAAGCCACATAAAAACATTTATATTAATGGCTAGCCTATATACATGTGTCATCTAAATAACCAATACAAATTCACTTTCATTCATCATTCAATGATGAATGTTCACTCTAGTCAATCGGAAATTGGAACGGATTCCATACTAATAAAACTTACTAGTGAAAATTCGCCTAAACAACATATTGGAACACAAGTGGCCTTGTCACCGCACAACTATGCTCTACTCCGAGACTGTTGACAGTCTACAACAATTGCTAGAGAAACACAGCACAGGATATTATAACATAACAGACACCTTATCATGAAAACTATGTGGAACATCAATAGAATGTGAAAAGGGATTTGCAACATTTGGAGCAATCTTACTAATATAACCCCACCTCACCCATTCTACCTTTCTTTACATCTCTACCCTAAGGTTGCCTGGAAGAGATCGCTTCCTTAGCAATAAGGCCGCCTTTTGTATATTGTTGTTTTTATATGTTTTCTGTAAAGTTCTGTTTGGTGTACAAATAAAGAATATTCTATTATATTCTATTCTATTATAAACGTAATTTGTTTGCTTGTTTAATACACTTTCACGGCTAAACCTTAGTCTTCATACAATTTGCCAGAGAGGTAGTTTAAGTCACGGAGAAGGCTAATAAATGAAGGCGGATGAAGGCGGAGGATGTATTTTGTATTTTTTAATCAATTAACAATAATAATAACACAATAAACAATTAACAAATTAATCAATTTTATAAATTCAATTGTTATTAAACAGTGGCCATCCGTGCACTTGTTTCGATGACGCGTAAACGTGCGAACAAGCCACAACACAGCCGCTATGGATAATAGCTATCGGATATTATCGAATCTCGCATCAACACTCCATCAGGATGTGGTTTGCGCTTATAATTAACTGTGAGTATTACCCATTTGTTCAATTACTTGTATAATAGGTATTATAGTAGTTGTACCTATAGTGATTCAACTGTACGATGGCGGGTATAACCCATAGACCCATATGACCTATAACGCATAGACGGTTAGTTTCATAAAATCATAATTAGCCTAAAATGAAGCATAAAATCTATCGAAAATCTATATGCGGAAACTTTTAAATGGCCTTCACATATCTATTCTTCATAATGTCTACTCTCTAAGTTAGCTGTAAGTTTTCCATGAAAATAAATTAAATAAAAAATAAATAAAATACCGGGTCTACACAACCACGCGTATCCGTAAATTCACGGCGCGATTTACGACGAGAACTTCGCGCTTCACGCCCTTAAAAATGATTGCCTCCATACTCGCAAAGCTTCACAAAGCCTTCGCAGAGTCGTTCGCGCATTCAATGAAAATGGACGCCGTTGTGGCTGCCGCTGCGTCCGTGACGCTTTTTATTACGCGGTAATAAAACGCGTGTCTCGCCTGCTAAAGTACTGGCTCTTCTTGATAGTATTCAAGGAAAGTCATCTCCAGGGGAACAAAACCGATAAAACGGTAAATTGTCTCCTTACCTATCTAAAGCGATTCCGCCACGCGTTTCTGATGTTAGCAGACTACCGAAATTGAGCCCGCTCGCTCCGCAATCGCAATTGAATCGCCTCAGCCGGGATTTTTTAGTTAAATAGCAGACTTGGGCCCCAGGTCATTAGACCAAGTAATGTTCATTGTATCCGCACTATCAACACGCACGCACAACCATGCAAAGCACACTCTTTGCTACTTACCTTAAATTTATACTTATCTTTATGTTTATGTTTGGCACCTACTTATTTATTTACTACAACGATACCAAAGAGGAAGAGACTAGATCCCATAACACAGTCCATATGGAATACCTTTCAAATAGTGAAAGAAGTTTTCAAACAAGTGCAGTGGTTCCGGAGAGTAGCCTCCACATAGGTATTTGTCACAGATGTAATTTTATAATTTGTGAAGTTTGTCACAAATGTCTATTGGTTGTTGAGACTGCATGGTCGTTTGCTATTCTTAAAACATTTTTTTTTAAACCATCTCAAGACCGTCGGCCCTCGAGATTGCTCAATATGTCGAATGGTTATATAAAACTGACACAAATGAGGGGTTACGAGGTTTACTTACCCAGTCAACAAAGCTTCCAAGAAAGCCAGCCCCGTCTGACTGGCGCCCACCACAACTATGCTGTTGTTGACAAACACTCGCGGCAAGCTGGTCAGCGGACGCTCCAGTGACCACAACGCGAACGGTGTTATGCTGGAAGATATGGCTTGCGGTTAACAACTTTTAAGAACTTCAAAGCAGTTTATGTGTCTAGCTATCCAAGTACTTTTAAAACCCATAACAGTATCTGCCTTGTTTTACTCTCAGAATGAGAAAGGTTAAAGCCACAATTTACCAAGCAGAACAAGATCATAGTAGACATCAGTCTTCAGAACCTAGGCGGGCTCAGGTGTGCCCTTACCTTATGACCCAATTTCTTTAAATGTAGTTCATTTTTATAAAGATGACGCAGTTACCTTTCTTTAAAGAGTAGTTCCAATTCCTTATTCTTACTGATGTTGGGCACAAATCGACGAGGAAGTACGGGCATCATGTGGCCAGCTAGAGACATCAAATTCCTACTGGGGCTCTATATGCACGTAATAATAAATTGTAATATGAATGTTATAAAAAAAAAATTAAGTCATGAAAAAATTAAACCAAATTGAGTTACGTGGTGTTATAACAAAAAGGACTATCAATTGCAGTTTAAAAATGGCTAGATTTGAGCTACGAAAGCGCACACATGGCAAACAAAAAATTTATAAAGTCAAGCTGTTTAAAACCGATTTAAAAGCATTAACAAAAATGTTAACAAATTAGTATCTAACAAAGGAATCTGTCAAAAGAGTTACCGAGGCAACGTTAACTTACGCTAAAAAATAATAATTTAAAAATGTTTGCGCCATGACAGTTTGCGAAGGAAAAAAAATACAAAAGAAAAAAAATATATTACCGCATCTCCTCTTGCAAATAACCTGCAAGCCCAGAACAAGGTGGTGTACCGGGATTGCCGCAGCAAGTCCCGTAAGAACCACCGCCCATGGGCCTCCATTATCGGACACATCACACCGGTCAGTATCTGACAGAATTAAACTGAATTATCTAAATTATATAACATAAAGATGAATGAAATCGGTCCAGTTATAGCATGACCAGAGAAATAGGGATTCACTTTTATATATATAAATTATCGTATCAAACTAAATATTTGTTTATTTCTCTACTCTACAAGTTCTTACAAGCATACCTACTTATATATTTTAGGTAGGTACATATTTACATTTGCATCTGTTCCAAATCTTCGAGGTTCTGGCTGTAGGTTGTACTGAGTTCGTACTATAATCCCTTCTTCTAAAGGCCTGAAGATACAATCAATACAAATAAACATGGCTACGCATCTACACCACCTACGCATATAGCTCCATTAATTCACTAAATCCAAATTAAATTGGACGCTTTGCCCGGCTCCGCGCGCGAAATTCCCTCCTCTATCTAAAATCTATTCTACACGAACAATCATCATTATTATCTACATTTTACTGTGACAATTTTCCAATACAACTTCTGCCGGGTTACTCTCTGGTCTGTACACTATATTTTTGTAAAAAAGCACGTCGATCAGTCGCTCTGTTGGAGCGTGAACCAACAAACCATTAAACACACTTTACATTCATAACATTTGTCAAGGAGGATATACATCTTCGAAAACTTCCTCAACTTACCCAAGGATAACCAGCCCCACAGGCTGGTTCTGGCTCAGGAGGACATAAGAGGAGAGCGTGTTAGAAGCAAGACTCGAGTCGAACAGGTCCAGAATGTCTTGCTTACGCGGCGCGTGCTCCAACACATCTTTCATGTCTTGAGCGTCATAGGCCTCCGCAGGACGGACGCGCACATCACTGAAATACTACATCATCATCAACCACACTTATGTTGTCCTGTGACCGTTAGCAAATTGTTGACTAAATACACGGAAATGAAATTAAAACAATCACCACTGCTATTCACGGGCCGTATCTCTGAATGATCATTAGGGTAATGTGTAATATAGTTGACCAGATATAGACGAATATAGTCGAAGCGGTTACAGGTTACAGTAGTGAGGCCGACTTTTGCCTTCTACTCGGGGGGTCTGGAGATAGATAGATAGATATGATCCGAGGACCCCGATTTCAGTAAATAAAAGGTAAGATAAATTTATTCAAAACTTACCCTCTGATAGAATTCACATGCACTACATATAGAGTTTCATTGACGAAACGCATTCTAGAGCCGTATGGGGTAACGAGCTGCAAAGTTGTACTGTTGTTTTATTTTAAATAGAAATTGCAGATTCAATTAAGTCAAACCTATGATGGTATTAATGAAGATAAAAACACAAAATAAACATTTTTAAGTTAGCTTATATAGGTAGATGTTAAGTTAATTTTGCATCGCATTGTGCTTTATTTCACTCAACCAAGTTGTGTGGTTAATACTTAGTCTCTCAACCAACCCACCATCCCTTTTTCGCCCAGTATTTTGCGGTACGTACCTACTTACTGCCTATTCTATTCACCGTATTATAATGCAACTCTCTCATGTATGTTGTTGCAGTATTTTATTTGGACGAACTAATTCTGTATTATATTCTCTATTAGATAGTTTTTTGATGACGGTTACTCGTTCTGCTGCGTTGTACTAAGTATAATTTGATTTATTGCCCTATGGTAGTAGTTACATACCGTAAAATGTTCCAGCATGGGTAAGCAGGTATGACTGGATGGAAGACACATGATGCAATAGTTTCTGTCAGGAAACAGCTCGAACGATGCTTCCAACATATCAAATCCATACCTGCACAGAAATCCCATCTAACTCTACAACCTCATAAGATTTGTTCGTCATATTCATTACGCAACCGTAATCTCTAGATTATAAACTACTGAACAATACATTATATGTGTCTACCTATTATATTGTGCACCCCTACCCTTTTCCTTACACTTGTATTCATTTGCGTTTCAATGGTAGTCTGGAAGAGATCGCTCTAGTGATAAGACCGCCAATTGTGCGCCGTTTATTTGGTAATGTGGTTTCTGTGTATATTGAATATCTGGTGTGCTATGAAGAAACTTTGTATTGCATTGTAATATAATTGTAGGCAACGGATCAAGGAATGCGCTTAAAATCCTGCATTTGACTGATACTTAATATAAATCCTTGGATTGACTGACTGACTAAAATAAAGGAAGAAAGCTTAAAGTGTACGATTAACATGCTCAGTGGAGCGTTGCACTGTAGATAGTTGGTTAAACGGTGGATCTCAGGTTCAATTCTCCGCCGTGGCCGAGGCAAAGATTTGATTGGCAGGTTCAACGCGTACTTATAAGCTAATGTAATGCCACCGTTAGAGTCCAAACACACATAACTGCAAATGGTCGACGGCAGCAGTCGCCTCCAGTCGACGTGTATTTGGGCTCTTAGATATAATAATGTCGTCACCCACCATTATATTTACAACTCTTTAACGACATTAAACGGATATGGCGGTAGGTACCATATTCTATCAGTCTATCACCTACTTTAACAGCAACATACCTTTCATCATAATCTTTGTGCATAGCAAATAATTCCAACAGAAATGCATTGGGTGGACCCGAATAACGGGTAGGCTCGGGAGCTTTGATCAGGTGCGAACTCGGAGATTGAACTGATGCTTAACAGAAAGGAAATTACTTACAGTTAATACCGTTAATAGAGGTTTAAAGGCACGGTTTGCGTAACTCACTCTTTTACTGTAGAGGTAATAAAACTCACATATTTTTTTCTCTTTTTTATCTTTGGCTATAATATGTCCGATATCAGAAAGAGAGTCCCTGTGTTTTCTACTGTCGAGCGCTTTTGTAATATCATCGCTACAACAACAAAATCAATAATAACATTTAATTTTAAATAAATAACTTTATAAAGTTTGCACTATGTCTACGCCTGTGACTGGCTAGGCGATAGGTAGATATCTGGTTGCCGCTATGCGAATGATATATTTGTTTATGTGACCAATGTAGCAAACAAGCATGCATTTATAGCCATTGCTACCCGCAACTAACCTCAATCAGAGAACAGACTATTAGTGTAGAATGGTAATTTCCAATGGATATTTGATTGAAATGTCAACTTTTGACAGGAAAAAATTAATAGATTGATTATTAATTTCGGGCATAAGGCTACTCCTTAGTAGTCGATCCTATTAGTTTTATTCGATGTGAGACACAAATGCGTTGCTACTTGCAACGTATACAAGTGCTTAACTAAACTGATTTGTTCTATCATGGTAAAGTGTTTTGTATCGTATTGTATTAGAATCACAGACCACCCCCTAATAGACACCGCATTAGGGAATATTTGTTAGAATTTAAACTCACAAACTTTGGTGGCAAGCGCTGCTTGCGGGGTACGAAACCAAGGGGGTTTCAAGGTCAAAACGTAACAGATGTGCTGTGATTGGCTATTTCCAGGTCAAACTTCTCTCGTGCTATATTTAAACAGAGACAACATAATAATTATGTCTTCTACCTAATGAGTGAAAGGGGCATGCTATTTTATAATTATGCTAGCTAAAGGAAGTGTTGTGACGATAGGTTGCCTTGTATGCGGTATCTATTAGGAGGGATTAGGGTATGTCCTGTGATTGCAGTCCACTAGAACTCACCCGTTATCGTTCTTATCCGCGATATCGTGCGACAGCAAGCGCGGGACTCTGAGCAAGTCCGTGTCGATGTTGACGATGTCGAACTCCAACTCTTCCTCATCCTCCAACAGGTTAAGGATGTCCAGCTGGGCGTATCCGTCGTATTCGAGCGCCGCAACCTTCGCTCTTATATCACTGAACTCTTCTTCTGCGTATTCCCATGTTACCTGGAATTTGGGTTGACAACTCGGGGGTCAACTCGATACACAGACGGATGACACACATTTTTTATCTATCTACTAGTATTATAAAGTAGGTTTTGCCCTCAGCTCCGCGCGCGTAAAATTCCCAACGTCCAGCCAACAAACATTTTTGCATTTATAATATTATCTACTAGGTACTGATACGAGGGTGAGTCCCTCTTTCACGCTGCAACGGAACAACGGGCATTCGAAAATGCCATTTTTACAGGGCACAGACCTCGGAGTGGCGTCAACTACCGGAGGCTTATGTCTAACAGTGGACACAAAGTCTGATGTATGGATCCACACTCAATTTAATAGTGAAACTCTTATAGATACTTATCAAGCCGCAGTAGGTACGTAGTTAACTCAAAAAATAAGAAATAAAAATTTGTCGTCTGCCTCCAGGAGACATTCGCTACACGAGCGATCTTTTACCAAGAGTTATTATAGAACATACCCTTGATTTTGGGTCCTTAGAATATATGGAAGGTTGGAAACTGCTGAGGGATCCTAATCCAGCATTGCTTGCCACGAGGCTGTTGAATAAATAAGATACAATAAGTAACAAAAGGTAAACGCGGTGTTGCAATGGAAAAAATATACCGTATGCTTACAATTTAAGTGGCCGTTAAAAACAATGTTATATTACACAGATACAATACAATACAACAATGTTACGTATTCACACAGTTCAATTTGGCTTGTACCAATTTTTATTTACGACTTATTTAATTCTAGATTTCATTCTGAAATGCAACCTTAATCATAGGAGTTTTAAGCTGGCCTTTGGGTGGAATCCGATTAAGTATTTCAAAACGTGGCATAGAATAATCTTAATATCAACCTGAAAGTAGAGTCCACATCCCTGTTGCGTTTGTTGTAAGGGCTCATGTCTATGTGCCTTAATCCAGCGAATGGCGAGAGTTCGAAGTTTTCTTCTAATGCTTCATAGTTGATTTGCGTGTTGATACACATAACTCCTACAGCCACTTCTTTATGCTGTAAAGTCGTAGAAATTTAATCATCCAACACTCAGTGTTGACTCAGCTCAGAGCTAGACACATACAGGGTTACACTTTGAAGAGAGCGTGGATGGATAGCCAAGTAGGTACAAAACTACGAAGCGTAGCGAAAAATGCTCATGCAAAAATGCATCTACTAATCATCATTATTGTATTGACTCCCACCTAACTTCCATACCCCAATCTACCCCCTTAGGGGATGCTTCAAAAATTTGCCTAAATATTTTTCAAGCTCATTATTCCGTTCCGCTCAGCTATTCCGTTCAGTAGTTACCTACGTGATTTTATTACAAACATCCTTCTATCCATCCATGCTCATAAACATTGGCATTGATAACATTGTAGGGTTAAGATTATGGTTGGATAGCAGTCGTTAAGCCTTGTCGAAGGTTTGCCATTTTTATTAAGTACCTACCTATTTGAGATTTTGCTCAAGTTTCTCCAGCTCCGGACACTTCGATTAAAACCACAGATTACATAACAGTGACTATTTTTGATCGTAGCCTAAGCCTACCAACCCGCAATTGGCAAGCGTGGTGGACTATATACTTATAGCCTAAACCCTTCTCATTCTGAAAGGAGACCCGTGCTCAGCAGTGCCAGTGATGGGTCGTGTTGATGAACTGATCGTTTGTGCCCGAAATGGTTCAAGGTAACCCAAGAGGCATTTTGTCCTAGTATTGACAACTTGGTTGTAAGCCGCTGATAATAATATGTTGTAACCTAAAACCTAACTTGCAGGTAGGTACAGAAATCAGTCACCTCGCATACAAGCAGAACCCTTTCAGACTCGGGGTGGCGTGATATAAGTTCGCTGACGTAAAATTCACCGTACAGCTGCCGTAGGCGCGCCGAGTGACGCTCTATTATAGGTACGATATCATCGTTATCTTCTTCGCTGCGTATTGATATAGAAGAATAAATGAATTAACAGTTAGATACTCAAGCCCCCGCACTATTCAGTTTCAGACTCGAGAACGCACATGAATCTTTCAAAGAACATGCCTACCCTTTTACCCCAGGAATCGAATCACGTCAGTCAGGCAGTTGTGCCAAGACCCCACGGAGTCCTCAAAATCTAGTCACAAGGCGTCATCATCCATTCTACACGACTGGACGGGCTTACGACGGACGCAGCAGGGGTCAGAGCGCGTAGTCGCCCGCTCCGCCTCACCTCACCGGCCTAGGGCACGAGGAGCGCACTCACCGGACCGCAGCCAGGACAACCAAACCACGACAAACCAAGGCATATCTACACACGTCGCTATTCGCTTAATTTCCCGGGCAACAATACACCTACCGCAATTTTACTGTCAACTGCCTATAACCCCTACCAAGGAAAGGCCACTCCAACAACCCTAAACTATAGGACCGCACGTCAGACAAAGTATAACGACTGCATTAGTAACTAACACAGCCCTCCGTATTTTCAGGCGCGGGTACAGCTGCGAACGACGCCACCGCGTGGGCCTGTCCGGAGACTAGCGCTGAGAGGATCAGGAAGTAACACAGCCCTCCGTATCCTCAGAGGCGGGAAAACCCCCAAGCGCGGCCTCCGCACAGGACTGAGGACTAGCATTGAGAGGATCAGTAACTAACACAGCCCTCCGTATCCTCAGGCGCGGGCACACCTCCGACCTGTCCGCTATGCAGAGCGCGGGCAGCTGATCCCCGGGCACGCCGCGCTCTAGCGCCTGCATGCGTCGGAACGACGCCTCTGCGCGAGACTGCCCGGGCACTAACACTAGAATAATCACAATAATAATGCTATAGTGCATAATAAGTTAGCGATTGACCAAACACGGATAATTAGGCAATTTTTTGGACTGTTAAACATGCTAATGCTAGAAGAACTGCTTCTGCTTGTGCTTGTTTCCGGAAGAACCAAATTTTATATCCTCCAACCAAATACAGGATCTAAAAATTCCAGAGAGATCGATACTTACGCGGGTAATTTACCAGAGATTTCATCATAGCTATATGACTAACGTATGGATCGTTCATGAATATAGATTTTAACATGTTATCAACGACATCGCGTGCGTACGCAGGGCTCCAACACAGCAAATGCATGAACAACGTGTTCCTGGCATTCAGTTCGATACTTCTGAAAATAGTGAAATCAATTTAAAATAAACAATAAGTAGGTATGTATGCGTATGTATCTGCATTCTATATACACCCACGCACTTTTCAAGGATCTAAGAGGTAGCGGAGATAATCCTACGTTCACAACACGAAAAACCAAGTAGGTATCTAGGTACCTATCTGATCGGCCTATTGTACCGGCTTAGGTAACAATGGTAGGTGCTCCCAAGAACTAAAAGAACCATTTCTTCATCGCACCACTCGACGTAGTGAAATTTTATCCCCACCAAATACGATTCGTGGCGTATTCTTAGGTACATGTAAATAGTTGAATAAGCTTCCTTCTGACGTTTTCTCTTTTATAAGATAGGGTTAATCAAAAAAGGCGCAAATAGAGCACTTACATAGAGCGCATTGGCGACTCCTCTCGTATTGCTAGTGACCATAGACGACGATTACCACTTACCATCAGGTGGTCCGTCTGTGTGTTCATTAGACATACCTAGGTAGTTTATGATACTAAAAAGTATAGAAATAATGATTAAATACTTGTATTTCGTCCATACAAAGTCTTCCCAGGCTCCAGGGTGAATAGCAGGCACCATAGGATAATCTCTAGCAGCTATAAACCCGACAATAGCTTCATTTGTATCCAGCTGACATATGGACAACACGCAATTTTCTCTACAAAAGAAGACATTGTTAAAAGAACGTTACATTCAAGATTTCAGAGCATAGTTATCTTAAAAAGCACCTCACATAATGTAGATAATATCAGATTCCTTCGTAACGCGAAAGCTCTTCGACATGGACTCATTCAAAAGTTCCAAGATAGCAACTACGTCATCTAATTCTGCTAATCTCAAGCGGCCTAATGGAGGCGGGCGAAAAACACGCGAAGTCATCGGTCCTCGTTTCAGTGCCCCAATTTGATACCAATATGCGGATCAACTACTAGACAAGCTAGCTTCCCACACAAAAACTTCTATAACGTGTATAATGACTGATTGGGGATATTGACTAGAGTAGAATGTCAGTTTATTATATCGTAGTTATAAATCGTCTTCTGGCAGGTAAGGTTTTAATAAAGATAGTCCAAAGCCAAAGTATAGATAGATAGATAGATAATACACTTTATTGTACACCATCAAAACCGAAATACAGACCAATTTTTGGGCCATTCCCAGTAGTAGTGTTAGGTAGTAGAGATAGTTGGTTTACCATGAAAGGCACAAACACGGACCATCTACACTGGACTAATCTACATTCGCGCCGTTTAACTTCGAATGTTTGCAGTCGTTAAGAGCTATTTAAAAATAGCTCTCCTTCAGGTGGTCTAGTACGAAAAACGAAACGAACGCTACGTTCGGAAGGATCGTGCGTTTACTTAGCATGAAAGTCGCGCGAATGCTTTCGTTCGACCGAAGTTAGTGGTTTGACAGTTTTCCTTTCGTGGACCCTAAAACGAAAGTATATTGTCAAACCGCTAACTTCGATGAACGTTGCTTTCGGGGGACTTCCGTGCCAAGTAAACTCACTATCCGTCCGAACGTAGCGTTAGTTTCGTTTTTGGTAGGTACTAGACCCCCA
>DWMR01000514.1:0-12226 GCA_018245355.1 Dalla costala
AAGGTGGGCGCCCCTTGTATAAGTGTTACCGGATTCCGCACCCTTCCGTCCGAAACACAATTGTTGAAAAACAATTATTTTACGGTGGTAATAGGTGCAGCGGTGGTACCCCCCGAGCGAACTCAGGTTTTACCATCTGGATAAAAAAAAAGATAAACAAAAAAAAAAAAAATAGTTCTCAAAGGTGTTTGAGGTATGCCAACCCCGCTGAGCAAGCGTAGTGAACTACCTTCACTTCTCATACTGACAGTAGGCCTGGGAACAAAGACACGTGACATGATAAATTAAAAACACATTACCTTACAAAACGCGTTTAATTAACATAATTTGGTGATGACCCGACACATTCGTTGTATTTACTCATATAAGAATATAATATTTTTGAAATTTCAACGAGCTTTATTGAGTCTTAATTACCGATACAACACTCCACCCAGAGTAATGATGTTCATTTAAGTTCGGTTTAATTTCAAAATTATTTCATACTTAACATACAGTTGAAATCCGCAGTAAGTAGATATGAACGGTAAATTAATTGATGCAGCAGTATTAAATGTATTTGCTTACTCTGCGGGTAACTGCTGAACATATTTGGTGAGGCATTTCATTACTAAAAGCCATAACAAGAATGAAAATAAAATAAGGATACACTGTGATATATCAATTATGGGTGGATCCATTGGTTTCGTTCGTCTGTTATACATTCTCTACGTATAAAAATATACTCCAATAAATCAAGATACTTGCAGATCTCACAGTAAGTGCATCGAATTGATACTTGTTGTTCTCGAGAGATACTTCGTACACCAGAGTACTTAGTATTACCTACTCTCGTGCAATGAGTTAGAAATGTACAAAATACTTCGAGCACTCAATTTTTCGATCAAATTTCTTCCTGCTCTCATGGGATTAGCAGTAAGATTGGCATTCGCTTGTAAATATTCAAGTCGCAGGGTTTCAAGTTGTAGTTTCCAATATTATTTAACTAATCAAAGTGGGTACTAAGGTATGCATTTACTTTTATTGTATAATTTTCAAATTTGAGTGAGCCTGTTTAATTTCCTTGAAATTCGAAATGCCTTGTTGAGTTTCAAATCTTTTCCTTATTTTTATAAAAAACCTGTACTTATTGAAGCAGCGTTTTTGCATAGGTATTCCATGTTTCGTCTCTTGTTACACATTTTTTTCCATAATGTTGCAAATAACAAAGAATAAAAGCACCAAAACTACCATTGAACCAACGACGGTCAAAAATTGGTTCAAGTTAAATTGTAAAGCACAAGTTCCCATTTTGATTGTCTATCGTTCTCCAGTTCTATTATTGTAATGTATTTTTCTGGATGAATAAACGTTATGTGGTTTACTAACTTGGTTCTATCGGTTGTCTCTGTTGCCTTCTTTCTCCAAACTCGTGCGTATATTCAGATTTATATATATTCAAATTTGTGTATACAGATTTGTGACAACGGGAGTTCTCTACGTTCCTTGAAAGTACTTACACATCCAACTCATAATTACCAGCAAAGTCACAAATGCGAAAGCTACTAGAAGAACTTGGAGAACATCGACGGTGTAGCAAACATTCTGCTTCCCCATCACATCTACTGTCCGTTAACGATATGGCAGACGATTAGGAACAAGAGAATAAGGATCACAACCGATCCTACAACCATAAGAAGCTGGTTTAGGTTAAAAGTCAGTCCACAAGAACCGCTTCCGGTTTTTCTACCCATTCTATCGTTTCAGCCACGTCATCGTTCTGTGGTACTAGACAGTGTTTGTTTGATCCAGTGGCTATTAATATTCCATTTAAAGTTGTGTTATGTTAGGCTTGTAATTTTGACGTTGCAGAGAACATGACAGGGTTGGTTAGACATTGACGTGTTGATGTGTGCAGAGTTGTGAACGATTTATTATTAGCTAGTTGGCCAGCACGCTTTAATAGCGTTTTTTTTTAATTTGTGCTTATGGTTTTGGCAAAAGCTATGTTTGTGCACAGGGCTAGTATAAAGTGAGTGATGCTTAAGTATGAATGAGTATCCTAATTTACTTATTGGTTCCTGGTACTGAGGGTTCTCCCCACTTTGGAACAAAACTATTATCTCTATGGGTAAGTAGATTCCTCAGGAAGTAATCGTTTAGTTTATAATTTGCCAAAAATGAAATTGGCAATAAGTAAAGAGGTATATAATTAATTCAATTTTTTTGTCGCGCAACTGTTAGCGTAAAACATAAACTTAACAACAATGGACAACAATATTTTGGTAAACAAAACTTCACAAGCTATATTAGGTATCTACAACAACAATAAATATATTTTAAGTTTATTTACAGTATCAGTTCCACAATACTAAAATTGGTAGGTAACTAAAAACAATTATACTCAAATCACGAAGTCACGCGTCGATCTTATCTATTCTGAAAATAATAAATGTTACAAATTAGTTATTTGTATCGGTCGTGCTTTCCTTAATTCATTTTCATACAGTTAGGTCAAAATAACTTTTCAACAATCCGCCACGGAATTATATTAGTATAAATGTGTATGCATTTATATCGCAGTCTTCTTAATTGAATTCACTGACCAAATCTAAGAGTAATGATGCATTTGCGTTCTTACCTATTCCAAGAACAAAACTAGTTCGATCTCTTTGGCGTTGTACTAGTTTTGAATACATATTTTGAAATAATTAATTCTTGCCCTTGTATCAAAAACTCTATGTCGTTTTCACTAAAAGCTGCAAGTAGGTAGGTGCTTAAAATAAACTTTACTCTTGGAGGAATAATAGACCCTCCAAGATTTTACAGATGACGAGAGTTCAAATATTTTGACCGCTAAGCTGGCATTCAAATAAATATACTTCTGGTTCAATAGTATACTAATACTAATAATAATATCAATGGTCTTAGCTGTAAAGCAATAAAGTATAACGATAGATTAATAAAGTAGGTAAACTTGTATAATTTGCATACCTATTGAAGGTTAGTCTGTGTTATTATGAATAGTGCCTATGAATGATAAAATTTATCCAATTATTTACAAAAATATACAAGAACATGCTCTACTCCACCGTCCACCATAACCATGAAATAAAACAAACCTCCATTTCAAACCATTTATTTACACCTTTAGGTACAACATAAAATCATTAGCTAACCCAACTTACGCAAAATTATAAATAATGGCAACACATCAACCTACTAATAAAGAAGTATTATAAATATGAAAAATTTAAATTTTAGGGATTAAAATACTTCTTTAAGGTTGTACAAAAAATTACACGGACTCGTAAATCCACACTCAGGTAGGTGGTTCATTTGGAACCCACTGCAAATTTCTAACTTAAAGATCCCATTGTGAAATCGCTTTTCTGGGAGAAGATAGATTGGAAGATGTGAAATAAATAGGTCGTTGGTGATGAGTTTGGATTGGAAGTGTAGGGACCTTGAGAAGACGACGAATAGAACATGAAAATATAACGCCATATAAACGCCATAAAAATAAATGAACTCCAGTAAAACGTTTAACGATCAGATTTTCAACTTAGAACTGCGTAGGTAACTACCACTTCAAAAACCAAATGCAAATAATACATTAGTGACTATAATCAATATCTCACTAACTAGTCTGCAATACGAAAATATATTTGCATATTCAAGTATTTTATGAACACAAAATAATAAAACACTATGAGAATTCATTCAAAGGAAAACTAGGAACATATTTTACGATAATAATGATTTCGTAGAATATAAAGATGAGCGACAAGAAAAGGCACAGCCAAATATATTATAGCTATTATATATTATAACTATAGGTTTCAGAATATCAGGCTATCTTTTAAAATATTCCTCTGTCTAAAACACAACGCGTGTAATGTGATCCTAGCACTTAGGTAAGCCTCCCTATTTTTGCACCTAATGAAATGGATTCTGTTTTAAATTACTATTTTCTAACCAAATAATTATAAAACAATATGCATTAGAGCGCATTATGGGTATTTTCTGATTTAAATAGCTTGAACATTGGTTAGTACAAATTCAGCTACTCACTATAGGTACCTACTACGCTATATTTGGTAACGGGCATGCAATTAAATTATTATAACCATTAGTAGACGCTCCCACACACCTTATATGTATTAATCAATTAGTTGAATCATATTTAACTATAAACGGGTTAAGTATGGTTTAAATGTACAGTATAAAATGTTCCTTTCCCTTACAATATCAAGGAAATTAAAGGTTGTTTTAATCAAAATGCAAATTTGCTATCATATTGTAGCCCTCATTCTCGTTTCCCTGGTTAGTGTTGCGGAAACATCGATGAACTATTGATACTATTAATTAACTCGTTAATACAAGGCAAATTACTGAATACAAGTAAAAAAAGTAGTACCTACACGGAATGACTTAATTCTGCTTTTAACTAAATTCGGCTACTGGTAGTATGGATAGTTAAAATCAAATTACGTTAACCGATAGCTGTACCTGACCGTGGGTACTCGGATACCTTTTTTTTAAATTCAACTATTTTCGAATTAATGTTGAGGGTTGAAACTATTAAACTGTTATTAGAATAGAGTAGAAGCGTAGACCACCACCGCTTCCGAAGAATTCAAAGGAATATTGCATCGTTTTTAACACATACAACACAAGCGACTAACTAATAGGAAAACAGGACCTAACAAGAAAAAAATTACTGTTTCTTGTACTTTTTCATGTACTTCCTGCGGCTCGTCTCCATGGATCTGATGACCAGCCAGCTCCCGAACTTGGCCGACACGGTGTGGATGCCGTTGACGACGAAGAAGAACATGGCATGCGGGAGGTATCCGGCGGTCTTCGCAGTAGACCCGACCAAGCTGATGGCGGACTTGACGTAGGACTTGGCGGAGGGAGCCAGGACAGTGCTGCGCCGGATGCCTGACATGTTCGAGCAGACGAATCCGGGAAGCACGCACTGTATTATGATACCTTGCTTGCTATACTCCATCTCGAGGCCCTCGGTGAACTTTTCCACGTAAGCCTTGAACAAAGAAATTGCCTCAGATAATGAGCTTCATAAATATGTATTACCGTATCCTTTGACATCGTCTGTTCCTCTAAAAGACGGTAACGACTTATCAACAGATGGTTTTGCTTGTTCAGAACTGGAGATTATAAAAAAATTAGTTGCCCCTTTTCCCTTTATTTTTGGTTAAGACATCTTCTTTTCTGTTTTTCACTTTTGAGTTTCCTGCTCGGATAATAACAATAATTTGCTGCTTTATTGCTCATATTAATTGTTTTGGTACCCAACTTGTAATGTAGCGGCTAATAATAACTACTGGTTAGAAGTTGGATGGCTTGATTGAGCCCTCACGTGCTTCGGAGGGCATGTTAAGGTGAGGCATTGACGCCCAATAATAAACACTAAAAACTATTGACTGAGGACCAATATGACAGTGATGGAAATACTTTTCTGTATGAAAATTGTGAGATGGCAATACTAAGCGCGCGCTCTGAAATTAATAACGTTAGCTCCCAACATTATTTTTATTTCTTATTTTTAATCTGCGTCATGCATTAAGATAATGTTACATGTAAATTTAGGTGCGATTATTTACTATGTTTTAAAAAAACATTCATGCACTATATGATAAAAACACCGCGGTGACATGGAAAAGACTAAACAATTAGAGCCCACTTTATGAATTTTTTATATCGAGAAAATTTTACGTTATCGTGTTTTCCTTCACGACCAATCCTAGGTAATATAGTCAAAATACTTACACCTAAGGTTCATACTATAAATACTTTAAGAAATAAATGGACACACCAAATCAACCGAATTGCCAATGCATCACCTTAAGTTGTTGGTTGCGTTTTTAATGATAAGTCGGACAAACATTTTTGGATACTCGCGTTGGGTACCCCTCCACAAATCCACACTGAACAGCATGATGCAGTACAGTCTAGGCCTCCTCTGTAGTGATGAAAGTTGCGAACTAGACCAAGTTAATTCACAATTCAGACATGCGCACCAATAAAACGATAAGTAACTAAATATTCTTGCAAATCAATGTTATTTGGCCCTAATTGAAAATTGCCTAAGTAAGCAACTATTTGGCCATAGCTTATCAATCATTCCAAATGTATTACAATTGAGGCCAATTTGTATACGTAGTTATCCCAAACTAATCACCTAGTGATTTCAATTTCACAAGAGGTAATTGTCAAAATGGGTAACGATAATTACCATTCCCTAAATAATTCATAAGGCGAGGTCAGAATTTGAATACTTATTGTACAATTTGTACAGAAGTTTCTAGGTCTGGATAATTTCGTTGAAATCGTTTTTAAATCGTCGGCGATATTAAAAGATGGCACTGTGAAATCTTTACTAAGAAATCCTAAGCATTTCATTTAAAAAAGGTAGAAAAATTAAAAAAATACAAACCACAGACAACCATACCTAGAATAAAAGATCTGTAGAGGGGAACCGTTTCTACTACGATTGGCTAAAGACCTAAAGAGCCGTATGTATCCTAATATACCTACTTAAGACAAAAACGACATCGAAATCGCAGTTATCCGTTTAGGACATACGTTGCCCCTGGCAAACACAGCCAGACAAAGTCATTTACCTCAACAGCGGTTGCAGCGTACACGGTGAGCAGCGGGCTGGGTATGATTGAGGACCCGGATCCGATGTTGACAACCACGCCCCGCCCCCGTCGCACCATACCCGGCATCACCAGCCTTGATAATCGGGTCACCGACACTATGTTCGCCCGGATCAGGTTGCTCACTGTCATCTCCCTGGGTACAAAGAGAATAGGGATGTTGACAATCGACCTAAATGAACTGCATCAGATGATCTTAATCAGCTGTAATACGCGATAATTTTATACAATTGGTGTGAAACTACTGAAGTATGACGTCATTAGCCAGTAAGGTCGCCGACTGATATTAATTGATTCCAAAGTTGTTAAATATTATATTCTATCTATACTAGACAGTACCCGCGGCGCAGCTCTACGGGGTAGAATAGGGGGCAAAAGTTTGTATGGAAAATAAAATTGCGTGTGAAGTCTGGCAATCAGCACATGGCTAGCATAATGGCCTTTGCTCCATTCTTTTAATTTGGTAGAAGGCTCATGCTCTGTAATGACCCGGTCCGACGTTGCTGAACTTATTTGATAGCTTATGATTCTGTCGCTGCCATCTACATACATTCACACAGCGTAGAAAGGATTTATCACAAGTAATGGGCAGCTATTGGACCTGATTGAAACCGATCTGTATCGCCCTAGATTCTAACGCTCAATTCGCACGAGCCAGTCATCTGTCACGCGGCCAGAATGCATGTCCCGGCCTGTTTAACATTACTGCTAATTGCCATTAATTAATTAATGTACGCTCAATGACCCCTGAAGTAATTATTGAGTGCTGTGAATTTTGGCTTCCCATTCGGAGAATCCAAGTTTGAGAAACTATAGATTTTTCGTTTGTAGTGGTGGTGTAATGAACTACAGTTGCGATTGTCAAAAATAACAGAAGTGCATTCCCAAGGAAGGTTGGCGCGCGCTAAGTAGGCGGTCATTCGTACATACTCGTATAACTTCTTCGCAAGGTGGCCTAAATCATATGACCACCGGGAGACGGTCAGAAACGAATTGAACCTGCGACCACAGCGTCAGGCACAAATGTCACGATACACATGATCACTGCTAACGCGCCACGGAGTCGTTTACAATTATATTACATTAATATTTGAAAAAAACCGTGATAAATCACGATTATAACGACATAGCGAACGATGTATTAATATTTTGCGTTTCTTGCGTATTTGAATACGAGTAAACGAGGAATTCGCAAATAGACACGCGCACTTCGCGTATTCCGAACGTGAAAATATTCATAACATCACAACATCGCAACGCAAGGGTGGAAAAATATCGGCGTTTATTGAAAAGTGATAAGTTGAGATTTAGCATATTTTACTGTGAGTTTGTTGCCGTAAGTTGTTAAAAGCCTTTAGACTTACTAGTTTAAAATCATAAACTCTCACTCTCGTCACACTCGTAACACTCATACCTACTCTTAGGCAAGTTTAAGATGTACTACATCGTAATTATAATTAACTACTTACAATTTAAGATCTACAAACAATAAACGACACGAAAATTCATGTAATGTTTAAATAGACAAAAAAAGCGTGCTTCGCACCATTATAACATTGTTACAGTTACCTACAGTAATTATAATATTAACCGCTTCACCTTTGCAATGGAATATAATTTTTTCCATATACATCCTTTAACCCACATGGAAACGAATAAAGTGAAAGCTGTCTTCGCAAATAATCTCGAACGTTTTATAAGACGACGATAGTTCGAATGATATTCAATTTCGTGGCACTTATTTCATATGGAGTCAATATCACACCTGCGCCGCGATTCTCGGTTTTACGGTATTTATATCGACGGCTGTAATATAACTATCATCTTTTGAAAGTAGCATAGAGATAATATAGAAAAAGTATCTTAACGCATTATCACATTCTAGCATTATCGCATTATCAAAGTCAAAAGTATGCGGGAACTGTTACGCCATCAAAATTATATGGGCTGTCGTAGTGAATCAATCTATTTTGAGAACAATCCGATGATGGGTTGGTGATGAATAATGTATAAGGTGATATTATCACGCGACTGACCAAAAGTAAAATATGATAAGTAGAAGAAGAGGAATTGGATTATAATGGCCACGACTGATCAATAGAATGTGAAATCTGTAACCCACACCTGGTTTTAAGGTATCCTGAAAGAAATACCGTACATTTTTAGGTTTAAGAACACGGTATTTCGTACTCACCAATCAGGCAAATCCAAGAAATATTCAGGGTAACTGTAGGATATTCCGACGTTGTTGACTAACGTCCCGATCTCGAGGTCTTCTATCTGCTTAGAAATTCCATCGTAAATGCCTTCCTCGCAAAAGTCGGCTTGGATCACCTTCGTGTTGACTTTGAATTCTTGTTCTGAAAAAGAAAAGACATTAGAACTGTTACATTTAAGAATGCATAAGAAACATTTTGTTCTGGAGCGTACACGACAAATGCACGGACCTCGTTGAGCTACAAAGAGGTGTTAGGCAAGGAGATGCTATAATGTGATTGGAGGATGTGCTCAAGATGACGAAGGGAAAATAACAAGGCATTAGCATCAATGGCGAATACCATACACAATTTTTTTCTCATACACATTTCACGTCTCGTTTAGATCTAAAAATATGGTAAAATTTTAATTAGCCATGCCATGCCCATTTCGGTTATTATTATTATGGTACTGTTATCAATGAAAATATTTACTCGAGGCCCAATATTGAGAAAGAGATCTTTCGCAGAATCAATACTGGAAGATGGCCGTTCAGAAAATTATGAAGTATCTTGCCATTCATTAATACCTAATGTTTATTATACCAAGACATAAGGGCTCGGTTGAAGAAATATTGATAAGGCATACGTCATAAACATATGTATGTAAACACAATGTATTGTGTTATTTCAGCTTTTTAAGATAAATTAATATATTTTACGGATTAACCAAAATACAGCATTATTTAGTTCATAATATACTTATCTATTATTATTTAGGTACCTAGTGTCTTCCGTATCTTTAGCTTGTTTCTATTATTTTTAGCTTACCAAAGCTTTTGCAGGTTTTATTTCTTTAATAGTTACCTACTTAAAAACATTCGGTTAAAACAAAAGTATAACGCCTCATTTCCAACTATTTTTGAGCTGAACAAGCACGTAATGCAATCCGTATTGCCTCCAAATGCATTTTTATTTACACTCAGAATTCTCAGGTTATTTTTGCCCGAGTTAACTGTTCGGAAACTAACTTGGCCAGTTTCCCGTGCCAAGTAGGTCGCGTTAGGATTGCTTTTAGCATTTTGATTATTGTTGTGCATATACAAATGCGTCATGAAGAAGGCTAATATACTGTGTTATACCAATGAAACTAAGAAAGGGTGTGCACATTTAGAATAATTTCAAATCATTTACCTATTTCTGCTGCAGTCGCTTTTAACTTATCCATGTTTCGACTGACTAGGACGATATCGCATCCCCGGGCAGCCAACTGCAAGAAAAGAAAATCTTTTGAAATCAAACCAGGAACGTTAAGGTTAAACGTGTGGGACGGGTTAACCCTTCAGGTAAGAGGTTAATCTGCGTAAAATGTTAATCAAACCAATGGGTTATTTCAAAATCGGTTAAGCTTTTAACACAATTACTTGGTCTCTGAATAAAACTAAAAATTTTAAGCAGTAGTACATTTTTGTATTAAGTTAAGAATGAGGAGTTACTAAATCGAAACTACAACATGCAAAAATACACCATTAAATTTTTTTAAACAATTTGTTCACACGCGTTTGCCTATAATAACTTCCTATACCTAGCGCGATTACTTCCTAGATCACAAAACGTCGTCATTTGTTGAAAACTAGCTTTTTTATATTTGGACCAGTTTCGATAATTATTTGTTTGAAAATCTACTATTACTACAGCGGTAAGCTAAAAAGAGAGCTTACTCTCTAGCAAGCTAAATTGCTGAATTGATATGGACAGGTCACGTCGTTCGAAGGACTGCCAACCAATGAGACCAGAACTCGGGAAAAGGTGCTCAGGTCGCCCCAGACCAGGTAGACTGATGACCTGGAAAAGACGGCGGGATACCACTGGATTCACCGGGCACATGACCAGGCATAGGAGCGGTTGAAGAAGACCTGAAGCAGCGGAGTTTGAAGGTCTCATTCCAGCAATGGAGTTAAAGGCTGATAGATAAAAGCTAAAAATCGTCGCTGTATAAACCTCACAATAAAATCGGCACAGCCACAGGAATCGTGGGCAACAGCTCGTCACAAACAAACATACAATATTGAACAAACATAAATAAATAACAAACTCAACGGATACTCTGTCTGTAGTCGCATTCCAAAGATTGCAAATATATGCCGAGAGGAATCGCGGAGATAGTTAGAAATTGTTGGTGATCGTTGCAATTGCGACCGTCTCCAGTTAAATAAATATTGGGTTTGTTTGAAGGCTCTATACTTAGTCTGATAGAGCGTACAATCCTCTAGGTGCTTATTCAATCGAGAACGTTTCACGTAAAAATAAGACAAAGTGTTTGTGCCTTTAAGACGTATCAATAAAAAGTTATGATATTTCGGATGTAAAGACCGCTTTAACAAATACTCGCTGGTTATGATTTATTTTACATCTTTTGTGATTTATATTTATCTTAATTCTCATATAATAGCAAAATTATTAGGTACTAGCGACTTCGACTACGTTAAATTTATAATGTGTTCATTCCCTCGGGATCTGTAGGTATATTTAATTGGGATCAAAAGTATCCCATGACTATCTCAATGTCTCAAACTACGAAAGTATCCTATAGATATTTCCGTGACTCAAATTATCTCTCGGCCAAATTGTATGAAGATAGGTTATATGGTTTATCCGTGCAGGCCTACCAAACAAACAAACTAACTTAATAAAAAAATGAAAATATTAAAAATGAGTATTGCCATCCAGCGAGGCAATGCTGCCAGCTTTCTGGGCACTATGCCACAAGGGAGTGTTTTGAATGGCATTTTTCATTTATAGTTTTAACCATGTTTATTAGCTAGTATTATAAGTTATTATGAATAAACAAACTAACAATTTTTTGCATATATAATTGCAGTAAGCAATAATCATTGCAATACACATCTACAGGTACAGATGGCCCCAACTACATATATTATAGTAAGAAATATCGGTTAAGGAATATTAAGTAAAATATGTTATAACATAACTATTATTTTGTATGCTATTTGTATTGATATTCCCAAATAAATAATTAGGATTTTTTTAATTTTGAACAGATGACAGATGTACATCATGTTTATAATAATGGTCAACTAAAGTAAGTAAATTAGTAAGAAGTAAGTTAAGTAAGATAAGATGGAAATTTTGAAAGTTTAGAAAGAACACAATATTTATTTCGTCATAATCATTCTGGTTTTATCTCATGCTATACACTTCTACGCATATATTATTGTTACACTTATTCTTTAACGAAACACATTATCAAGCATCATTTGGTCAACCAGCTAGATAGATAGATATATAGATAATACACTTTATTGTACACCATCAAAACATAGAGCATACATGGTACAAAAC
>DWMR01000515.1:0-12218 GCA_018245355.1 Dalla costala
CTGGATTTTCTTACATTTTCTTACACTGACTGCCAAACTGTTCGTTTTATGTCCATTGACGTTGGTTTATAAAAAAAAACATTGTGATATTGAAATGATAAGAAGACTGCTTAAATTTGCCAGTGATTAACCATGGGCTGTGTTGAGGACCTTTCGAGGATTCGTCTGGGCGTATCTGGCCGAAAGGGATTGTATTTTGTACTAAATGAGTTGTAGATTAAAACTTATACATGTGCCAAAAGATTGTCACTTTTCCGCAACCACCTACTTATAATTTATGTGGAATAAATATGACAAGTTTTAAGTGTACGTAAAAACGCTTCTTTTCCGATAAGACGCGCCTCACCGAGTGAATCGTGGGTGTTTTATGTTTCAGTAACTTATAATACGCTTAAAAGAGCACAAAGTTTTGTTTACATCATAAGACTGGCATGTTTTATACATTTGTACTGACACAATAAACAAACTTTGGGCCCAGAGATTTTAAGGGTCGTTTGCCTAACCAAGCTAGTTATGATACTCGCATTTTAAACCGATGCTTATGGTGCATTTATCACAAGATTTGATGGACAAAAGTCCATTGTTGTATAGTATTATTTTAGTATTAAATTACAATTTTTATTTTATTTTACTTATGATGATGACATGATGAGTTATAATAATACAATAATAATTACACATTACAAAATTAAAGTATGTTGATGTACTTTATCTACTATTTAATTATCTCAATGTCTTGTGATGGTACTATTTTCTATTTATTTTTTATTTATTAGTTCTAAATTTGTGTTCCTTTATTAGTTTTAAGGGCAAAACGGGCGAAATGGATGTTTGTAAACCAACGTCAATAGGTGATATGAATCTCTTCATCTAGACTGATTTTTTATAATTAATCGTATTCTCACTATCAATGTCTCTTACACGAAAACGTAACAAATATGATTTTCAGTACCTAATGCCGAACGAGATAATTGATAAATTCGAGAATTTTGACGTATAAGTTTATGATAATAATTCCTATGTAAAAATAAACAAACAATAAATTTAATTGAAACTCAAGTGAAGATTTGTATTAGTTTTAACTATCGCCACTAATGACGGTGGAATATAATGGATGTAGAATTTTTCTTTGGCGTTTCATTTATACCTGTAAAATCCCTAGAGTAAGCTTACTGTTTGTCAATTTCACTATGATAGGAAAAACAATCTAATTCAGTAGAGGCACTTGCCCTTCTACCAAATCCCAGGCATTCGACTGCTCTATTCGGTAGTGGTTTTTCCTCTGACCATAAATATACTTCGATTTATTCCAGTAATACCATGCTTGCCCTGTTCACCTAACTTCCTCCGGCTGCTTTAGCCTTTTGGAGCAACAGAATTATTTTCTTTAACACCTGGACGGTCGCTGGAGCTTCAAAGAACATATGGAGCGGCTTGTTTTCCGTATTGAAAGGGCAGCAATGCACCCTCTGCTTCCTAATCCAGGGGACCTCATGAAGGAATTCGCCGGCTTTGGAGTCATGCGATCAATAGCCCTTTACGGCGGCCCGGTATGGTTGCATAGGCAGTCTGATGGCCGGCGCTGTAGAGCTAAAATTATTTAAGTTTAAAAGCAACATCTAAGCTAAGAGGATACAAAGGACATTGTTTATGGTATTTTCTCCCAGTTAGCCCTGAGTGATGATGAGAAGGCTTGGTATGTGTGATTACCTTATCAGTAATACTGTGAAAAATATATACTTCTTAAATTAACTCTGGCGTGTGGGCCGCATTGTGGACCTATAAGACGACCGGGTGCCGGCTAGTTGAAAAACCTCTAAACGTGTATCCGGAGGAGAGTCGCCGCTGTCAGTCTGCGGTCCTCGGAAGCCTGGCTGGGAATAAAGAAGTCCGGAATGACGGCGCATAGATATAACATAGGTACGCTTGACCAGTCCCCGTATGGAAGTCCGAGCGACACTTCCTGGGCCTATAGACAAAAATATTTTCTGTTCACACTAACGCTATCGACATCTTCAAAATGTATGGGTAATGTAATGACATTAGCTGCGGAAAAGTGACATGCTGTCACGCCAAGTGTCAGTGTCATTACCATACATTTTGAAGATGTCGTTAGCGTTAGCGTGAACAGAAAAGATCTTTGTCTAGAAGGGCTGTCAACGGATCTTTTTCCGCCAACTAATATCGAGTTGATTTTTTGCATAAAGATAGTTTGTGCGCCGGAGAGAGATGGCACGGTTCCTATGGGATTTTTACAAGGGCGGGATACCGCGGGTAAAGCCTAGTAAGACATAATAGCTACGTTACGTAAGTGGATAATATTCACTAAAATGAAATTGGTATATAACTGGCTGAATAAATCAGTTCAGGAATGGGAGAGGATAAGTTCGTTTAATATTGTACCTAGTAGGTACCACGGAAGAAGACGGAACTCTTAGTAATCTAAGACGGAACTATTGAGACTTGTCACACTTGTTTAGTGAGTTATACTGGGAAAACACTAGTTCCGTTATAATATTATCTTCCTAGCGAGCCGATACAACCATACGGCCCGCAAGCGGTGCGTCATTACTGCTTATGCACACGCATGTGGGCTGATAGAGGTCCTGCAGTTATTGTAGAGCCTGTCCGCCTGCCGCCCTGCAATAGCAAGAATCAACCGAATATGAGATGAGGACGATGAGGAGGATGGGTGTGAATAATTATTGTAACGTATAAACAGACAAAAATCTTTTCCTTTCACGCTAACTCTAACGACATCTTCAAAATGTATGGGTAATGACATTAGCTGCGAAAAATTGACGTGCAGTCACGCCATGTGTCAATGTCATAACCATGCATTTTTATCATGTTGTTAGCGTTAGCGTGGGAGCAAAAGATTTTTGTCTATAGGCCCAGGGAGGTACCACCGTCCCACCTATTGAAAGCTATGGTTACTGGGACAGTTAAAAAAGAAGCATGCAAAATTAAATGCCAAATTCATACAAGTAGGTACAATACAATAGCTCTTTATTGTACACTAAAAAATAAAGATACCAGGTAGGTACAGTTATATAAAACAGAGTTACAATATACAAAAGGGGGTGTTTCTTATCGCTTAAAGCGATCTCTTCCAGACAACCTTTCAGACAACAGATAGTTGACAAGTAGGTACTTATCTGTAACAATGGGTTATGGGCCTATGGATTGCAGTCTGTTCGAGTATTATCTCGAACAGGACCACAGTCCTATTCATATTCGAAATTGATCACAGATGTGTTGCTAATCCTGAAGACTAATTGGGGAAAAGCAAATCGAAGCGAAGAATAATTATGACCTTTCCTAAAATACGTAGATACATAAGTACATACACTTATATCCTAAACTTAGTAATTTTGGTGTATACCTACCTGCGATACAAAAGTTGCGAGTGGCGAGTGGCGAGGTGAAGCGGAGGTTATGAACACAAAAGATATAGAAGTCAGAACATTGCGGTCGGGGAACGGAACGCGACGGGTGTGAACCGGCGCGCACTCGCCGGGGCTTATTCTGACATCATTAGTGTGTCTACTCAGGAAATTCCAATAGGTATTTCTAAGTCAAGACACATTCAATTATTATTCTTATCAGAGTATCAAAAGCTAATTTGGCTATACAGGACTTATACAACTAATTGTTTCGAGAAGAAGAATTTAACTCTCAATTTTTAATTGTCTTTTTCACTAAATCCACTTTTCAAAATTGAAAAATGTATGGATCTAATAAGTGCTTAATGTATCTATGTTGTAAGTAAATACCTAGTTAGTATTTCCATGGAAAAAATAAATAAAACAAGACGTAAGTAGGTAGGTACTTATTGAGTTTTAGCGGTGTAGTAGGTATGTATTGTCGCAATACCTAGGTAAACTAAACTTATGACTATGATTATAATTACTTATGGTATATTTTGCTGCTATGAAAACTGAAAAATTTCAGCCTGATTAAAGGTTTTAACGAGGTGATCGACGTCCAATTCAATAGTTAATCAAGTAGGTACCTAATTACTAATTAATTATATCCCAACAGCACACAAGCACTACAAGAAGCTGTACAGTAAAGTAGGCGGTTGGAGGTAATTAATTGCGGCATTAGATCCATATTAGTGGTAGGTACCTGTTAGGCAACATTTATTATTCTTTGGTATTAGTAGGTACAGCCGGCAATGGCGCTGCTTTAACCCAAAAAGAGGCACCGATTTATATAGCTATGGGTTAGCCGAGTTGGAGTACCTAGTAGTCGAACCGAGGTGGTACAAAGATGCTATGAGAGCGGTAATGGATAGCAAAAGATGTAGGTAACTGACTTCTCGACATACCTATTTGGTCACGTCTGTTTCTCTGAAATGAATCTTTCTTAATTGAATCTAAAGTGAAATAAGCAGTGCTTTTGCTGTGTCTTTAATAATTAAGATTATTCATCAATAATGGATGAATAAACAGTTACTTAATGATTTTAAACTTATATCGTCGCGTACCTACCTACCTACCAATCGCATTGTATCACGGGTACTCACGATAGTATATATTGTTCATTTGCCGATATTTCGACCCAGCATGTTGCGGAGACTGCGGTGGCGTGGGGAAACTTTCAGATTGTCAGTTGGTGGACACTAGTCGTCGTTATTGTCCGATCCAGCAATATATCGTGAGTACCCGAGATACAATATGATTAAATTAAAACAGTCACATCTTTAGTGTACACGAACAGTTCAATAGAAAAAAAGGAAAATATCGCCAGCTTTGGGCGCCAGGCCTGTCCGCAATTCGACGTCGAGAATAGGCCCCGGACGCGGGGCTGACGTCAGGGATTCTTGTGCTCGCGCAGCCCGGCCCGTGAATCACGCGGCGATGTGTCACCGTCACCGACGCGACGCCGCCGACGACCAACGACGCCCGACGCCCGCTGGAAGCCAGCATTGCACTTTACATACACTCGCATTGAGATAAACTACCTACTCAGAATTTGAGGACTGTTCGTATTCGGAATCAGAAGTTGAGACGACTAGCGACTCCGCGGCCCTGTTAGGGACCCTGACTGACGAGCCGTGAGTCCCGGGTTCAATCCCCGGCTAGGGTTGACATTTATTTGGCAGATAAATGTTTATACTCGTGTCTTGGGCGTTAAATTGTGTTGTTTTCTGTGTGTGTCCGCCATCCACAACACAGAGAATCTTAGGGCGGTGGTGTGAGTGTGTAAGGCGTTTATTATATTCGTGTTCACCATGGTTCATATTAAATGCTACTGCACAATCACTTCTTTTTGTCGCCGCGACAAAGAATTACCAATATTATTACATCCCAGGTTCTATGAATTAGTTTCAATTATAGTTTTCTCTTAGCTGAGTAAAGTAAGTAAAGTTTACCTGTATTTCTGTGTAACGTTGAGACAAATAAAGGGTTTGGTATTTTATTTTATAAGTTGTGTGCTATTATTGAAAGTTGGTTAAAGTTGCCTTTATCGTTGTCGTTACTTCTCGTCGTCGTTCGACTGAGATGGCTTCTAGCTTTTATGAACCTAATTATTGTTATCATATCAAAATGTATCCGAATTTAAGTTTATGTTAACATAAAAAAATATCGTTAATATAAAAAATAAGTAATAAATAATAACATAAAAAGAGAAGTGGACACCTGCCCTGGTAAATAAAAATCTCGCTTTATATCTGCGAGCTTAAAACACTTTTTGAAACTTTAAGGTGAAGGTATTAATGACCTTGTAAAGTTGACTTTCTTCACTTGAGTATTTGTTAATATTATATAATTTTGCATCTTACTTGTTCCTCAGAGTACTTAGTATACAACTAGTTCCTTGTGAATTGTAATTTGAGGTAAGTAATTATGGAAATGTATCTATGTTACACAGTAGACGTTTTGTTATTTGAAAATACATTGTATTTAATTAATAGAAGAAGATGGGCTGACGAAGAAACTAGGAAACCACTGAAATGCAGAGGGCACAGGACCTGTCGACGATAACTAGGGGAGACCTATGCCTAGCTGTGGAATTGCCCAGCAGTGGACTTCTAAATGCTGATGGATGGACAGATTGATGGAACAAACCGATGATGCTTAGACACTTCCAAATACGTCCAATCATCAAACCAACCTGAAGAGCCATGATCCTAGATCCGTAAAATTATACAAATTTGTAAATTGGTCAATTTCATTCATTTCTGTGGAACTCTCACGCTTGACCAAAAATCCAAATATGCCAAAATTGTTTTCATAAAAAAAGGCGAACAGGTTCAACATGGTTTTACTGTATCTGGCATAGTTTAGGGTATCCCCTAATTGTCCCATTTAAAAGAAACACTCTGTATAGCTAACACGCCACGCCCGTAGCTTTAGGTATATACCAACACCCACAAATTGTCTTATTGCCTGCTGATGCATAAATCAGGTGGGTATTCAGAAACTAAGGGTTTCTGAACAGTCTTTGCCTTATTTACTTCAATAGATACATAATGAAGCATTTTATGCTGTAAAATAAATCCTACGTCGCTATGATCAGCAAATAAAAAAGTAGCTAGTATGTAGCAACCGGTAGCGCTGTCGTGGTCGGCTTGCCCGGCTGACTTGTATTTTTTTATGTAACTTGTTACTCCGCTGCGTTGCGCCACGGCTTGCGATCACCCCACCACCAGAGGTCGCCTCTACGCCGCTAAGCGAATCGCATTATAAGGCAGCTATAGCGAATGGATTTGAGGAAAACCTTAAGATTCAATTCTCAGAGTTTAGATCCGATGTGACGGCGTACCGTTTCTTGGTTAAAACGTATTTAGTCTTAAACTGATAATCACACTTAACGGGCCGCGTAGCAAACCCCTCAAAGTACTAACTGAAATTGTAGCGTGCACTTTTACTGCTACGATCTGGATCCGATAATCACGTACTGGTTTTATTATAAATCATATTTAATTTAGAAAGTGTTTGTAATAAACTAACAAACAGTTTGTGAATTATAAATTGATGAATGATGATTAGTCAGATCGTTGTCAAATCCTATTCGCAGGTGGTTTTGACATGCGTTTTCAGGGAGGGCTGATTATAGTTTGGTAGTGAGTAGGCATGAGTAGGTATCTAACTCGCATCAATATGGTCAAAGTTAAACTCGTATGAATGAAAATATCGTGAGGAAACCTGCATGCCTGAGAGTTCTCCATAATGTTCTCGAATGCGTGTGAAGTCGGTGTAGACAAAAAAAATGCACTTAATGTTGTAAAAATCGCAAGTTCAAAGTCTGCGGTTGTGCGCTTATAAATCTTTCAGGCTGGACACGAAGAGTCCGTAACTCCGTAGCCATGTGAACAGCGCCTGAATTTTATATACGGCCAACCAAGGCATTAGTAATGTGGCGAGCGATTGAACCAATGAAATTTTCTAGAGCCAGTTACTCACTGAAAGACTGATCACATCAGTTTGCCACGTGACCATTCAATATTTGTTGCCATCATAACAGATATTGAATTTATTATTTTATTATTTACATTATGTTGTTTGAGTAAAGTACAACTGAAGAGCGTCATTTTAGAAAATAGAGTGGTAATAGAAGATTTTGGAAACGATGAGAATGAGAAGTAGAATTAGAAAAATACGTTTTTCAAGATAAAATAAGTCAAACAGTGCTACAAACAGTACAAACATTAGAAACGATCGGTTGAAAATTATTTTTTATGTTGGACATGGTCCCCCCTTTTGGCGACACTCCAAGCGGTCTTGATTTCTCCAAATCCAGCGGTTTCCCCAAAAAGTCTCCCGCTATTTTCTTCAGGTCACCATTTCACCTGGTTGGGTCCACCTTACTTCTTTTTCTGAGCCGTGGGGAGACCACATATCCAAACGACGTCGTAGTATGTAGTATATCTATGTGTTTTAAATACTGTAGACCTATAGGATTTATCTTTAATTTTAAAAGGTTAACTAAAATCTTTGCAATATTTGTTTCCCAGCGGCACGCACCAATTTCTTTTCTAAGTTATGTGCGTTTTAAGCAATTAAATGTCACCTGCTGTAGCGGTGAAGGAAAAGGAAGGCAGGTCTGCATGCCTGAGAGTTCTCCATAATGTTCTCGAATGCGTGTGAAGTCTACCAATCCTCACTTGGCCAGCGTGGTGGACTGTGGCCTTACCCCTCCCATTCTGAGAGGAGACCCGTGCCCAACAGAGGGACAATGAAGGGGTCGTGATTATGATATTTGTTTGCAAATTACCTATTGATTAACATAATTTTCATGTAGGTAGTACTAGTAGGTAGGTACATACTTAATTATCATTGATGTATACCACTAAATACCTTTTCCCAAAAACTTATATAAATGCAAAAGTATCTTAAAAATGTATTTATAGTGAGGTTTCCCAACTCAGCAGTACAACACAGACAGACACATCGATACGGCGATGTCGCTGTACCCTTGGTCGGGCGCCCTCGCTGCGACCCCTCGCCCTTCGCCCTTGCGTCCTTACACCCTTTATGTTCACCTCGGTGCCACTGCAAGCCTAGTAGGTGGCTTGTCTCATCAGCCTCTTGTTTTGAAATCAAAATAAACTTTTCTTCAGTTCTTTTTTAGTGAAGCCTTTTCTGCTAGGCGCGGTGTAAGTAACGATTGAATCAGAGTTATTAGAACTCTTCTTATACTTTATGCAATTTTGATGTATTGGGAAAGTTTTAATTTTTGTTCCTAGTAACTTTTTCTATGAAATACTGGCTTTCTTAATTGAACACATTTGCACATTTTGATAAATTCTTGATGTCAAACCTAAAATTAAGGTAGAATTAGGGTTTCTCACGGATATTTAAAATTCAATAATAAAAAAATTATCAAAGTTGTCCATACTTACTAATACCATGAAGAGGTAAAGTTTATATGTAAGTCTGTTGTTGTATGGGGTAAAATTAGAAATGATCCTGATCCGAATGTAAAAAGTCTTCCACCTCACCTTCTATAGTTTCTATCAATAAAGCTACACTATCTTCAAGAAAATAGGCTCTACCTATTTAATTTTTATAAATAGTTGAATTGGGGATGAAAAATATGAAAATGTATGTGGAAAATTACACGCGGGCGGTGCCGAAGCCAAAGTCTAGTGTGTCCATAAAATAACACCGTACCGCATCGGGATACCACAATGTATAGAAAACAATGCGTCAAGTAATGTAATTGTTAATTAATTCTTATATCTCAAATAAGCAATTGCCAATCAAATCCTAATTAAAGATATTTAAAGTTGATATTCTTCTCCGATCAGTACTTCTCCGATCATTGGTGCTGCCATCTACAGACTCACTAAAGAACGAGACAAGGAAATGTCACAGGCAGCCGCTACAGTTTGATAAAGCCGAGATAATCGAGTTTATTCAGCACATAATAGCTTCAGCGTGTAATAATTATAATTAAGGTTAAACTCCTATACCTCCTATATATCTATATCAGAAAATAAAAAATTGGCCAAGTACGAGTCGGATTCGCATCATGAGGCACTGTGAGACCTGTGAGTAATGAAATGACCAATAGAAAGACAGCGTGGAACCTAAGCTACTTGTAAAAATACTAGCAGAAACATCTCTAACTAATGTGTTCGAAGGCTAAAAAGGACGAGTTGTAAATCCGGGGTGGATTTCCTTCCTTTCCTTTCCTTTCCTTTGCCCTAGTCTAGAACACTAATACATTATACATTACCTACATACATACTATTTACATTGCTGTACCTACTTGAAGAATTCATGGGAAGTACTTTTAATTCAGTAAAACAATATGACCATCGCAGTAGCCCGGTTGGCCGAATGTTTAGTCAACTTTGAAAGGCTTATGAGCCTGAAAATTACAGGTTTCCTGTATTCCATGAACTATTACTTCATATTTAAATTAAGTAGTTTCTATCCTAACATGTTGCTGGGATGACAAGCTATACCGGATACCGGAAATAACCGGAAAATAACCTCTGATAGCGCAAGAAAAAGTAAATTAAGATGAATATACAGACGATGCTTGGTAAGACGGTGCTTCAGTTTCTGTCTTACCCAGCATTGTACTCAAACTCACATTTAAATGCTTTGCTTTGAGTCGACTTTGTGTTGAGTTCTCAAATGTGCGACGGCCTTAATGTGGACCAAAGCAGCGAGTTCCACGTATTCCCACAGGTTTCTAACTTTTTGTCTCTTGGCCTTATTATGTCTATTTGGGTATCTAAAAATATGAGCCTCATAACTTTTTCCAATCTAATGAAATTTAGATTTTAATTAAATTGCGGTTACTACTTTTAATGATTAACTATGAGCACAGTGAGAGCAAAGAGCGAGTTAGTAGGTAGGTAGGTACCTACTTAAAGAAAAAAATCGTTTATTTATAATTTTGGGAAGCGACCACTGAAAAGTATTTTATTTTGCAAAGTTTCTCATAAGACTGGCCGATAAGACTTCGACGATTCATAGAATATTTGATTGAGTTCCGGACACCTGTTAAAGCCTCTCTATTAAAGTCTGAGACACGTTCATTTGATGTTGGTCCGGTGGAAGTCTCATTAACCGGCCTCTCACAAGACAGTGTCGTAAAGACAGGCAAATTGGTGCGGCCGATAAAATTCGCGGCGTTATATAAATTTTTGACACCGAGTCGGTGGCGCTCTCGACAATCACAATCACGCTCGGTCGCCTCCACTACGAAACAGTGTTCTTGAAGGTTTCTCTTTTCTGAGTGCACTAAAATGTACGTAAAACATTCTTGTGTCTCACTCTACCGCTGGAGTATCGTTCAGCCGTAGCTGTTTTTCTGATGCGATCACAAACCGGTTGACCATCGGCGCGATGACGACGCGGCCGGGCCAGTCAGCCAGTCACAGAATCAGTATAGGTGAATGTCGAATTACTACCTACTTTGCATTAGTAGGAATAGCGTTACTTGGCTTTTTTCTCGATGCAGGTTTCCGCTAGGACACGGGATGGTAAATAACATGCTTACGGAACTCGGCAGAAGGTGCCAACCAACACTATGCTTGGTACATTTACATCTGACTAAAGCAAAGTGATTTTAGCTTAATGTTTATAATTTTGACTTGCACATCAAGTCTTGTCTAAGTCGCTATTGATTTGTTATTTCTTTAAGAAGCCTAGGTATGTGGTTTTCCAGGATTTAAGCTCTCGTTACGCCAAATTTCAAAGGAACCGTTCAGTTTTTTGCGTGATAGAGTCAATCCATCAATCTATCCGTCAACAGAAACTTTCGCATGTTTATAGCCTAGTGTAAGGCTTTGCCAGTGGCTGGAGCCGCGTAAAATTACCACATCTATCCATCGAGATAAAATATATAGAGGAGCTAGCTAAAGCATGAGCCGTGTCCTTTTTTGGAAACTTAAAGCAATCAGCCGCTGCAGCGCTGTAACAATAATAATACCGTCTAATTTATCATTCAAAACCGCAGCGCTAGATTAGCTACGAAGGTGTAATTTGTTCGCGCCCAAAAGGTGAGAAACAAATGGTACATGTAACGTGGTTGAACGGGACATCAGTATCATTTGGGGTGACTGTTCTAGTACTTTAGTACATAGTATTTCGATGTAGGTATGTACCTACCCTGAATCTTGTCACATCTACAAACGTTTGGAATCTTCTATACAAACAAGAGTTAACAAAGCTGCTATAACCTGTGACGTCAAAACAAACAGAGACCTTGCTTCGCTTAATATTGTTATCTGAATAATCACAGGATTTACAAGAATAGCATAAGTCAGCAAAAAAACGAGTAAGCTCGAATTGGATGCAATATTATGTTGGGATCCGTACAGCAAAGCGAGATGCTTGTATGCCAACAATATTATCAGCATAAACAATAAAACCTTCTGGTTAAAGAGCAAAATTTAAAAAGATGAGTTGGTTCTGAGTAGGTACAGAAATAAACGGTCATGACACAGATGCGTATGAGAACACGTGAGCTCCTTCACGTAAGGGGGACTCGTGGGAATAACAAGGAAAGTACGAAGATTAATTCATATTTCGGCCAAAATAATAAACCTTATTGTTCGCACCAACTATGGCACTTTATTATGTTTCTACCCGCATATCATATAATTATGAAACTACCACGCACCGCACCAATGCATAATTAGCTCTTACTTTGCACTGTCATGAATGGGAACTATATTCATGTTGGGGAGAGACTAGTCACCCACGACACAGGGAATCCTAGTGTGGGGACTAGTGATCACCACT
>DWMR01000516.1:0-12217 GCA_018245355.1 Dalla costala
CAATAAAAAATTTAATTTTTTAATTTTTCAATGACACTATCGCAAGTATCATTACATGTCTAACCTAATGCGATAGGGTGAACTTGGAGAACTCTAAGGCATGCAGGTTTCCTCACGATGTTGATTGAATTGGCAGGATGGATCACAGTTGGATTGATTGCTTGGTAAGCCTCTTACTTTCTAGGTCATGTTCCAATGTTCAATATTCAATCTAGTCCGCTGCTGACTAAGGTGTTCGGTGTTTCACTGAACGCATGGTATGGTACGTTGTAGTGGGCAGACTCCTATAGGTGTCTTTCGACGACATCAACGGACCATCACTATCGTCTTATCGTATATCCTAAGTGTTTTAAGAATACAACCAGTTGAACTGTAGTAAGTTCACTTGTGCATAGTGAAAAGTCTCTGTCAACTGAGACGCAATGGACTGGAATCCATTGCATGGAATTAAAATTGAGGAGGTGCCATACTGTTAGCAGTATTAGATTTATTTTTATGATAATATAATACTTATGTATTATTACAACAATATTGTATATACTATATTATAGTAAAATATTTAATGTGAATCATGATAACGTATATTTGAATTGGCAAAACATAAAAATTATATAATTTTTAAGTACACAGATTCTTAATGTAATTTATTATATTGATTTTATGTACATATTTCAGTGTTATTATTTTCAGTTATATATTATTTGCACACCATTGTACCATCCACATACATAATTATTGTTGATTTTTTTAATACTCCTTATTACATTTAATTATTATAATTTAATTCATTATGTTTATTTGCTCGTGGCTTTTTTGTTTTGCATACAAATACGTCATGGTGTATTTATAAACAACAGGTTAATATTAAGTGGCTTGAACATGAATAACTAGTTAATATACTTATAATATACATGTTTTACGACTAAATTGACTACCCCGTATACGAAGCTAATGGGTATGGAGCCTGGCTTGTGTTAATTGGACACTGGTGACTTGCGGAAAGCTATACTTGCTTTCAAAGATGCTGCAGTCAAATACAATGCATAGCAATTGTGTATGTACCATGGATTCAGTTGGAACAGTTCATAAGCTATTTCGGTACAGAACAGTAACAGTTCATAAGCTATTTTGGCACAGAACAGTAACAGTTAAAAGCTATTTCTGTACAGAACAGTAACAGTTCATATTCTATTTTGGTACAGAAAAGTAACAGTTCATAAGCTATTCCGGTACAGAACAGTAACCGTTATAAGCTATTTCGGTACAGAACAGTAACAGTTCTTAAGCTATTTCGCCTCAGAAACAGCAACGGGACCTTGTAGAAGCCTGCTCCTAGCGAACAGTGGGCTTTAGTGGCCACTAACCAAGTTGAGGCTCTCGGGAACATGTGCCCATTTGCTTCACTGCACCCTGAACGTAAACAACTACAACTAACCTAATTCTAATTAACATTCATGTAGTGTTTATCAATGTTTATCCTGTTAAGAGATTTAATCACTTTCGCATCCCATTTGCTCACACATACTAATACTTTCAATGACTAAAATCCTAGACATACTTTTGAAAAATGTGATTCATTAACTTTCTTCACAATGAAATACCGGACATTTTTGCCATAGTTTAATTTGCCTTATCCTAGTTTTTGATGGAGAAACATTTTTTTTTTTTTTTTTTAGGTTTCATCTAATTTGGGTAATGAAAATTAAAATGTTTCAAATATCCGTTATTTTGTTATCAAGAAGGCTAATGAATCACATTTTTCAAAAGTATACCTACCTAGACTTTTAAAATAATTGAAAATGTTTGAATGTGCGAGCGAATGCGGAAGTGATTGAAGCTCTTATGATTTTTTAACTTTTATTTATGACTGGATACATTGGCTACGTTACGAACATTATGTCGATAAGCCGCGATATAATGTCGGCATGACGACACGTGTAGCTAGGCGTGGTAGTCTGAGGACAGGCAGGGTGACCCCGTATTATTTTGGAACGAAGTTCTTTTACCCGGCTTACAGTAGAGCGAACTGGCAGAAATCGTCACGCGTTACCTCCCACTCTCTTTCTCTGTCTCTTTTTATTTTATACTGTTCTATGTGTGTGTGTTCGTTTTTGCATCGGTTTGTTCGGTGAGGTATTTTGTGTCTATCCAGCTTGATGTACCAGGCTCTCGTAAGACGAAGGTGTTGTCTTGTCTCGGGGGGGTTATTTTTTTATTTATTTTATTTATTGATTTACATCCCCCTGATGTTTTATTGTCTCGGGGGGTTAGGTGGGTGGCACCTGCAAAGCGGCTCGCATCAGACCGATCGGTGAGATATATTGTGCCTATCCAGCCTAATGTACCAGGCTCTCATAAGACGAAGGTGTTGTCTAACAGCAATGTATCTAGCATAAGGAGTTGTAAGCCAGCGTTTAGAAGACTTAAATGACTAATTTTCAGTAGGTTTTGGTTTAGGTTTAGTTACCATGATACAATATAATGATAAAATAAAAATAAAAAAAACCTTTTTTATAATTTCTTATGTGTAATTTATAATTCACCATTTTATAAAAAAAAATTAATAAACAACTATTTTTCCTTAAATATTAAATGAAATTAATTGATTTAAATCCTTACTTTACATTTTTGCTTTGAAAATGATAAAAAATAAAATAGAATATACATATTAGACAGAGAGAGAGAGTTGAATAAATAATCAATATAAATCTACATATTAAATCACGTTTAGAGTTGAAAAATAATGTAAGGAACTTCGTTCCTGACGGGGGTCCCCCGACCGCACTTTTTTTTATTATTTAATCACTTTATTGTAACGCATAGGTTACAATGATATCTGTAACGTAAGTTACAATGATATCTGACTAATATTGATTTGTAAGTTAAAGCTTTATCTTTCACAAAATTCAAACTTGCAGTAAGAAATATCTCATCTCCACTACAAGTAAGATGCAAACGTAAGAGAAGACAGCTGCAAACAAAAATAATGGGTATGCTTTGAAATAATTTTTTTATGTTACTTAAGCGTAGGAAAGTATAAGGGATAAGGACGTAATCTGGAACTTGACCTTGAAACGAATATATGATATATCAAATTTATATCAGTGAAAACATTTGAGCGCCCCTTGGCGGACCCCTCTTCGTTATTTCCATTCCTTTGTTGAATACAAAAGCAATTAACATGGGATCGTCCTGCCTGACCGCCGGCTTATCACGGAGTCGCCATAGAGTTCGGTAGAGTACATAGAGTTGCATAGAGTAGGTGCATGCATACTTACATTTGATTCGCCTGATCACGCCACGCCTACCGCGCCACACGTAGCCGCATCGCTTGTTATCCCGAGCGCTGGCTGTAGGGCTATTATGAGTTTACAATTTACGCGACCGCTTGCGACACGCTAGGGATAGCGTTTATGAAGGTCACTTACTTGTATGGAAGAAGGCTAGCGCCGTAGCGGAGCATGAACTTAATCTGATGTCGCTAACGTCTATGCTATAGCATTTATTTCTTGGCTTAAACACTATGCTAAAAGCAACGTTATCGCGTCTCCACATAGTGCAATTTGCCTTAACGAAAATTGACCTATGTTATACAATATTTAGAAATTGGAACGGGTGGCAACCTACTTAATGCGTCGTAAGTAATGCTGATTACAAGTTAAATTCAATAAAATAACCGTGGCATGTTTCGACGATCTCGCAATGGTCGCTTAAAGGGTAAATTCATGATAGAGGTTCAGCCCGGATCTTTTCAGTTGACGATCACCGCTTGGCACGTTAGGAGGAGCAAGTTACAATTAGACGAGATAGATCGATGGACAATTACTGCTTAAGTAATCTCGGTAATCTTTCGACGATCTTGCTTAAGACAAGAATTTGTCCGTAATAAAGTAGTGTAGCATGTAACTTGTTCCCTAAATGCGCTGTAGGTAAAGTCGCAGCGTGTGCGTTACGCGATACGTACGAACGTTTGTTTACGTACTTGAGAGCGCACTGTTTGCTGAGTTCCCACGTCGCGTGACGTCACGAGTCAGGCTTTGAAAATACCAAGATTTTAGTTCTCGCATCTGTTAGAACGTACCAAGAGTCTTGTTCGACCTACCGCAAAGTATATCAAACTTGGGACCGGCTTGCCTAGCCACGCGGCGTGCGAATAACGTGCGAGATTGAATGGAGAAATTGACATCAATTGCCGCGAAAATTAATTAATTCAAATCAATTCCGTATCGCGTACCGCTCTCTGCGTCGGCGCAGCAGTGAGTGTGTGGTGGTCGGTAGCGACGGAGGCGGGGGCCGCGGGGGCGCTGGGGGACCTGGGGGACCCGGGGGGCCTGCCCCTGGTGAAGGGCATGCCGGGCGTCACGGCCAACCTCGCCGAGCTCGTGCCCGACTGCCGCAGGGGTGCGTATCTTATTATAGCTGAATGCTTCCATCATCCTCTCCGTGCTCTTGGCGTTGTGCGTGTTGACAACCCTAATAATCGCCATCTCTTGTTCACTAGCTGTCCCTCGTCCGTGGTTGGTTTTATCCTTTTGACTTGGTCGGTGTTGCTTGTTCGTTTGTCTTCCTACGTAGTTTGCCAAACATGAATGACGATTTGTTTTGTGACCTGATCATACTGAGCAGTTTGTGTGACCTCTCACTCCAATCATCTTACGCTACTATAGCTTTCGGCCTATCATTATCACCGCTCTGTTCGCCCTCTGTAGTCGTGTCGTTGAGTGTGTTGACACCCCTAACAATCTCTTGTTCGCCTACTTCCCCTCCGTTTGAGTTTTATCTGTCCTTCTGATTTCAATTGATGTTGCACGTTCGTCTTCCACCACATTCTTCCATTCATCGTTCGCTACATAGATTTCAGGCTTCTTTCATCACTGCTTCGTTCGATTCCTCTCACTGATATTGTTGCTGCGCGTGCTGTCAACCCCAATAACCGCCGTTTCTTATTCGCCTTCTTCCCCCGTTCGTCTCACTTGAATTGATGTTCCTCGTCCGTTTGTTTTGATCTACATTCCTCCATACATCTCTCCATCCATCCATTTTGCTGTTGCGCGTGTTGACACCCCTAATAATTGCCATCTCTGTTCGCTTGTTGCCCCGTTCGTGGTTATATGTTTATTCTTACGACTTGTCCATTTGTTTTCCTCTTTTTATCCTACGCAGTTTGCCAAACATGTTTGACAATTCCATTTTGTGATTTGTTCATACTGAAATATTTAACTGTCATGTCCCTGGTCATTCTTTGCTCAAACTTCGACGAGATCCAACGTCATACTGGAATGACTTTGACCCTTACCCTTGACGCACATTTACGATATTTTATTCTTTATTTTTGAAAATCCTTATTACACTAATGATTAACTTTGCAAAGGCTTTTGTATTCAGTTTTGCTGTATATTTCAAATGAATACTAGAACTATGAATGGGTAGTTTCTAATAAGTTTGTGTTAAAATAACTTCAGATTTTTGTATTTATATCATCACTAAACTTTTTTGCTTGTTAATAATAATGCTGGTATTCTCCTCGTCTGTTCCATCTTACTCAAGTCTATCATGTGATAATATGATTAAATATGATTTGATCATTGTTTTAGTTAATTCCATGCAGTCGTTGAATACTATATCTGTTAACAATATGTATGGTCGTATTAAAATACTCCATTGATAATCAAGAGTGCCTTCCTTCCTAATCGGATTGTGTTGCTCGTTTCCACTGTTACTACTTACTTTTCGTCAACCCTGTTGTTTCAAAATCAATGCCATTTGGGGTTTAAACGGCTTCCAATGTCAATACGATTTAGGCGTTTGCCAATGTTTCCACTCAGTTGTTGCTTTTTCACGTCTGACAGAACATGAAAGTCAATTACAGTAATAGCTTTATTTGTTAGTTTTACTGTTCCGTCGTTCGTATTTTCCGATCAGGAAAAATTGAAAGCCCAAACTCAATTTCTGTTTAACAGCACGTCATATGCTACATACACGAACTTATTAACATGCTCTAGGCGTAGTGATTCGAACGGTCATTTCCTGATCATTTCCTGGAGGTAAGTATGTTTAATTTATTCCCATCAATTTAGTAATGGTATTACAAGTAAGTACTGTAAAATAATTTTATTTGTAGTATTGTAAGATTATAATGGATTCAGTGCAACGTGCAAGGTGTCATTAGATATTATTGAAACTTGCATAATATGTTAAAATTTGCACTTAAATCTTGACCAAATGCCAAATAATCACTGTGAATTCCGATTTAAGAAACATTGATTTTGTATTATTTTGTACTGTTATGAGTTGCTTAAATTTTAGAAACTTTAATTTAATTACAAAAAGACTTGCTCATTGTACTGAATACCGAATGAGTATGCGAGTTGCACGCGGTTGAAATATTACTTACATATATACTTACTTACTTATTAGTTCCAGTGTGGTCGTGTTGTGCCGCGGGCTCAGTAATGCCCGCTGTGAGTGCGTTTATAGAGACGCTGATTCCTTGATAATGTTTATTTAGAGAGCCAATTTAATTTGCAAACATAGCTGTAATGTATTTTTGCTTTCGAATCGGCATCTTTATATGCTCTCTTAATTATTATTAATACCCAGACGTTATCAAAATTATATTTGAATAATTAACAGTTATAATATGGATTTTTGAATTTTTTTTTTTACGTTTGGGTATTAATTTTGGAATATTAAAAATACTAAACGCGTTGGTTACTTACTAAAACGTATTATTAATGTATGCATGTACATACATAGGTACTCTTATTAATTTATTATTTGTCTTTTTTTTTTGCTTTATAAACACAATTATCGCGGCAACTACAAAGTATTATGTACGTATATAGTATTTTTTTAATACATGTATCTATTTTAAAGATTAAAGTTATTGTATGGATGGTAAATGGTATGTAGGGTACAGTCGGTTTTTGGTGACTGGATGGGTACCATCATACGTATTTTGGGAGTTAACTTTTGCGTTTTCCCGAAGGGTGTCGTTACTTAGTTCTTAGGTGACCCCTGTTTAGTTCTTAGGAGTGTGATGTAGCAGTGGATGAAACCTGTGAGGTCAGTGTCTGCTATCGGACGGGAGCATAGCTAAATGCTTATTACGCATATAGGTGTAATATAAATTTATGTATTATATTATGACCGTTGGTATATTTTGATAGTGTTATAATAGGTGACGGTGACGTTCAAATCAAATCAAATCAAATAAGTTTATTTGCACAAATATGGGTTGTTACATTTTGGCTCTTAATGTCGAGTCATGTGTAGGTACGCCATATTCTGCCTGCTCCATAGCAGCCATCATGCAAAAATTAAATTACACAATTATGTCAGATGTGGGAAAAATGTCAAATTACAAAATATGACAATATTTATATGTCAATACGTTACTGTAACATACTTACAAAAAGTACTACTAAAGCTGTAAAAATCCTTGCAGGGAAGTTAATATAATAAATTATTAAATTTAATTAACGCTTTGGACTTAACTTTAGTATAAAAATATAATAGGCGATATTATCGCTCGCATCACATCGATGTTTGGCGCGAATCGATATTAATCGCATAAGCTGTCGGCACCGATGTTTTCCTATCACAGTTATGTTCTCCCACTTTCTTTGATTGTGTTTTACTGTTGTGTTTACTAATGGTTTCTTTATATCTAATTACACGCTCAGGTCGTTCACACCGATGTTAATACAATAATTTTGCATTGCAAAACAACATTGGTAATGACGTGACATTACAAACAAAATCTTGTGTTCTTACAGATAATATATGAATCATGTGATTTGTTTCTTTGGAATAAGGTCATGACATTGCCAATGTAGTCTTTCGGGGTTGAACTTTTGACTCCTGACTTAAGACTTATTTAAAAACAGTTGACAATTAAATAGTTCTAGTGCTTTTTGAATAGACGGTTGCTGATGATCCTAGGGGCTGTATACGTCACCTAAATAGCAAGGCTATGGGGATTTGGCTGTTTGCCATCTCAGAAAAATAAAACTGAATTTCATGATAATTCCTAATAAAATAAAATAAAATTTTCAATAAAACAACAAGTCAAAAACGTATTCTTAAAGGCCGATAACGTGTGATACATCTGCAACACCAGAAGCCGTATAAGCAGAAGGAATACCTGCCTATAGGCGACGGTGACCACTTTCCATCAGGCCGTGTGCCTGTTTGACTGTCTGATAATAGAGTACAAAGTTCCTGTATTGCACACCAGTTCATTAATAATAGTAACAAAAATTGGCGGGCTTATTACTAAAGAGCGACCTTTTCCAGACTACCATTGAAATGAGAGCATGATATTGTTACATAAAAATAAAAAAAATCAAATGTCAAAATGTCAAAAAGTCAAAAGTTCATCGATCCCACACGTGGCGCCACCTAGCCGGCACGCTGTCACACTGAACTTCCTGCGCAGACGCGGACGGGTGCGGCGCGCGCGCATCCGTGGAGAAGATGCTGGCGTTCGGGCGCGAGCTGTACGCCATGAGCCAGAAGCTGCACCATCACCAGACCATGCTTGAGGTGAGACCACTTATTTTTATGGTGTTTGTGATATGACATGACATCCAACGCATGCGTGTCGACAGGTGAAAGACTGAAGGTGAAATGGGGGGTCTACGGGTCCATAAGTAAGTCATTACCCGGGTAGATACTCGGGGAGATCAAAGTATCCCGGTGAAATTGTTTGTGCCTCTCCTGATGACATGGGGGGTCATGAAATTTTGACACTAGCGGTCCCCCTTCCAACTGCCGGCCGAGATCAGTCCATCATTCATTCACGATTGACACTCGCCGCTTGTGACCCGAGCGCGACCTTGGCCGCTTTTTCTTCTGACAATAATATAATAGAATGTAATGTAATAGATATATTGTCGATGTTTCCAGGACGCGTTCAGCCTGCTCGCCTACAGCAACCCGTGGGACAGCCCCGTGGGCTGGCAGCTGGCGCCCGTGCGCCGCGAGGCCGTCTGCGAGGCGCTCAACTCCGCTATCCTGGGTATGATTCGCACACCCAGTCACACCTACAACACTCGGCCATCCTGCTTACGACTCGCTCCTCCGCTCACACAACACTCGGCCATCCTGCTTACGACTCGCACCCCCGCTCACACACAACACTCGGCCATCCTGCTTACGACTCGCACCCTCGCTCGACACACAACATTCGATCATCCTGCGTATGATTCGCGAGTGTGCTCCCACACACACCCACACAACTCTCAGCCATCCTGCGTATGACTCCCAGGGGTACTCACACACACAACATTCGGCCATCCTCCGTACGACACCCGTTGCCAACTGCAATGCTTTTTCTCAGGCTCTTCTTCTTCACAGTTCACTTCTCAACAGTTTAACAGTTTAAAATACGGCCATAATACTCGCCTCTCATCTATAATAAAAGGCTCTACTGCAACATATATACACTTACATATTCCGATATTACAGAGTCGCAAGGCATGCAGTGGATATCGCCGGTCGAGGCGTGCGTGTCGCACTCGCGCGAGCTGCTGCGGCGCATGGCGCGCGCGGCGCTCGGTGCGTGCGCGTTCGCCGACCTGCCCGCGCTGCTACGCCGCTGACATCGCCGCCACCGCCGCAAGCGCAAGCACCGCCACCGCCACCGCCACCGCAGACAACGCGACCTGGACGAGTAGACACCTGCGATGCCGTTCACTGATGCCTCCTTAGATATATACGTGCGACTGACTCACCGATGCTGAAAACGCACATGGCCATCGACCGAAACAATACTCAAGTTGAAATTGACACCGTAGTGAGAGTAACATGACATGACAGGGGTCATACGATACATCCTACTGTCGACAGGCGAAAGACGTGAGGGTCTACGGGTCTCTAGGTTTCCCTCACTACCCGGGCAGCTGCTCGGGGAGAACAAAGTCTCACGGTGAATTGTTTGTTAAACAAGGGGTGTGAGCAACAGTGAACGTGCAACTTTAAATCGCTGGCATACGTAATATTGACGTACGCACTTCCAACCGACACCGCCATCTTTATCCACCAATCCGCAATATACTGCAAGCCACTGCAAGCCATTCAGCTGACTATCAGACTGGGCAATCGCGCGTACAGCAGATGCGTTCCAATTGACGGACCATCTCCACCAAGAAGACGCTGCGATACCTTATACTGGCACCCAGCAAACATGACAACGCAAATACGCCTTGCTACATAGCCTACTCGCCCTCAAGAGCAGCCAATGCTGCGCTGATCTTTTCGCTTCAAACTGCACTTGTGTACGCACTATATCAATCTGCTCGGTGATTCTGTGTTGAAGAGCAATAATTTCTTCAAGCAAAGGAAGAATCTACTGTCGCATTAGTGTCTCAGTGATTCATCATACGTTACGCATTTATTTGAATTTTAATTGCATAACGCTACTCCAATCGGTGATTCAGTGTTACTAGTGATGTGTTCAGTGTAGTGATTGGTTACCTGTGGTACGACAAGCGGTAATAGTTCGATATAGATTACTCACTTCGTCTCGTCCTCAGCCCTATTATTATCACGGTATATCTTAATTCGATACATAAAAAAGAAAGTCAGAGTTAAGATTTAAAACATTCACTGCCATATTTTGAAGGGTGGGAATTTCATGATTATGTTATAAACATAATGTGTGTGTACTTTACAAAAACAACGTTTTTAGTCACAGTTTTACCGTCATAAGACAGTCTGATGTGCCATTTATAACTACACTTAATTACTCTGAAACTTCTCTGAACGGATGTAGGTGCAGATTCTCATGTAAGCTGTATATAGCATGGTTGAGCTGACAGTTTTGACTCATAGTATTTACCTTCAATGCCATTACTGTTGCGTGAAATACGAGTTTTATCACTATCAATAATATTTATTAAAGTTCATATGCTTATGTAAATAAGATCAATTTTTCAGCAAACTGAGATATTATGTATATTCAAGTAAAAATATTACGCACATTCAATGCCTTAGGAACGTCATTGCTAGAGTTTTGGAAAACGTGTCGTATTTATGTGACCTAAGGGTATTGCTCGTAGCTAGTTGGCGTGGGGATAATACAGGGGTATAGGACCAGTCATTGTTACTGCAGTTTTCTTTTTAAATTATATACTTTACGCTCTTAAATTGCCTAATTTAGTCTATAAAGTCACTTATTGACTCATAGTAAGTTTGCTTATATTGGATTTGACTTTATCATCAAAGTATTGGGTCAGTTATTTGGTTTACAAGAATTTTTAATTTATTCAATTTTGAACAGACTGATGTCTGGATTGATATACAGGTTATTGGTTAATAAGAGAGTGAAATAATGTCGGGTGTATTTTATAATCTGGTGCATTGTATGCAAGTAAAAAGTCAAGAAAAGGTTTAGCAGTTGTAACTGAAATGGCAAGTTATGTGAAACATAACAGAAACATATTATAGCGTATGTAGCGGCTTGCGGGCGCGGTAGCAGCGACTGAGTGCGGTCTAGCGAAGTGAACATTGCAATATGTATAATATATTATATAATATACACGTATATATAGTGTGCTTCGGTAACTCAACGAAAACGGACGTTGTGACAAAATGATTTTTTTATTATAAATCTTCGAATGTAGCTCTAGTGATGTGGACTTACGGACTATGCGTTGTGTATATGTTCAGCGTATATAGATGTATCGATATAGAAATATAAATTAATAAATAATATCGTATGGGCGGCGCGGGGCACTGTTTGCACAACGACCGGTCGTGGCGCGACGGCGACGTCGTGTCGGACCCGTGCCGTCGCGTCTAAACGACCTTTATTAACAACGCGATACTGTACATGTCATTTTTAATCATTATTGTGTTAAATAAGGGTTTTGTATTCAGTGACGCTGCCATTCGGACGAATGAATTCTTGTAACAGTAACATTTAAAATTCAATGTAAAGTTTCCATTGTAATTTGCTGTAGTTGGACGTGCTAGATATCGGAAACAGTGTCACCGCCATAAATCTAACATAGAAATATAATATAACGTGAGATGATAAAAAACATTTGCGTGTAGAGATGCTAAGATTAAGGTATAGAGGGCGCCACTGCTCTTGGAGTGCACTGCTAGTGTTGCCGCCGCTTGCAGCGGTGGGTTGTGAGTGTGGGCGGGGCGGGAAGCGGAGCGGGCTCTGGCAGCAGTGGCGTCGGCGGGCGGGGCACACACTTACCGA
>DWMR01000517.1:0-12214 GCA_018245355.1 Dalla costala
CTTTTCTAAAGTTGTCTTCTTTTCATGACATGACCCTACAATAAGTATGAGATGAGCAGAAAACTTTACCACAAGGTTTGCGTCTTTAGCAAAAATATGAGAATAGGGCGCTAATTTTGTTCCCATCCGTTTATTGCTCGATACGCAAACGTAGTAACATTCACCTGGGGTATTGATGTGATTAAATAGCACGAATGACAATTATTTTTACATGTAAGCTACCTACATACTTGGATGTGTAGATTAGCCTCCAAAAAATCTTCAAGCTCAATGGCATTTTTGGTATTACTGCGCATGCTACATCCCAGCAAATAGAAGGTAAGCTAAATTATAGATTCGGAAATCGGTTCACAAGGTCGTAATTTAAAATCAAAGCACCTACTCCCCATGCGTTTTAAAGTGCTCCTACTACCGATTTTTCTAATAATAAAATAACTTTAAAATCGAATTGAATATTATTAGTACATTATATTAAAATTAAATCTTAACACCTATGTAGGTAGGTATACGTTTCGTGAACTTGTGATGCGATCCTTGTTGTGTTGTCGTTTTTGTGTTGCTGTTTCTTGGTTGTAGGTGCGGTGTAGCCTAGTCTAGACCAATTTCTTCTAGTCCTATGTAGTTTTACAACCTACCTATCTACTGATTAGGTACATTGTAAATGTAGACAACTTTTATGTGATCGTCAATATGGCTGGACTCCTGTAGCGAGATCAAAGGATCTACTAATTATGTAGTTGTAGTATGTAAAATATTGGATTTCCTCGTAGTCCAGCCACTCTGGTGATCACCTTTTCTTACTGGTGTCTGGGTAAAGAATATTGTAAGAATGAGCTTTTTAGTAACACCTATACTTAAATATTACTAAAGCGATGTAATTACACAGTTTCAATGAAGTAATCTTACATTGGTATGTTTAAATAATTACAGGATCAAAAATGGAGACAGAACAAACCCGAATCAAAGTCTGAATAAGGGAGTATGATTAACTTATTGTGATGGAGTCAAACGTGATAGAAAATAAAATGTATTATAATTAATATCAATTTATATCAAATCAATAAACGCATATTTTGATATCTCCTGGTCTTTTTGAAAAAAACACTGTTATGTTATTTTAATACTCTATAAATACAACATCTAAATGTGGGTTGTCTTTTTATTATAAACCTCAAAATATACCTATAATATAATATGAAATTGCTTCACAGAACAATGGCAAAACAGGATAATGGAAAATAATAATAAAACACCAAAATTGCACTCGGTAGTTATTTAATGGTATAAATAACTCAGGAACAGCTATATTAGTAGCTATAAACAATTAAATAACAAAAGTGCAGGATTTTTATCACAAATACGAAACTTAACGTTGGATTGAACGAGTTTCGTGGGCCGTGAAAAATAAGCCATGTGGAATTTATTTGTCAACCTGCGAAACATATAATAATTATGTATAAAAAAAATAACGTACCTACTTCAAAACATGCAAATAAGATCCCCGATTCCTCCAGGAGAATTGACATATAATTTACAAAAATACCTTGGTAACATAAATTATTGTCTACCGGGATAAAATCAACAATTTACATAACTTCAGTAATTTGTATCACATCTCGTCGTCTGTTAAATTAATGGACACACTAAGTTTCATGTTCATTTGTAAATCCAACGCAAGAGAAAACCAGCCGGTCTTCTTTTTATATTAAGGTTCTAATAATAATATAAGAGAAGAAAAAAAATCCAATATTATGTTATCAGCCAAGCTTTATGTGTGACATGTTTACAGGTGGATCTCTGTTGAGACTGCTTCCAGGAGTAGTACCTCCCCAACAGTAATTACTAAAAACAAAATTGTACCTTACATTCAAGTTTACTATAAATACGTAGTCATAACATAAGGAGCATTCTTATGTAGAACAGTAAGATTAAAAAAAAAATAAAAAAAATAGTGATATACCTATGCACTTTAGCTTACGAACTTTTATGCACTTTAAATAATATCACTGGACTTCAAAAAGAAAGCAAAACACTATTACACATTATGTAAACATGCAAATTGAAAAAAAGAATGCAACTCAAATCAAAGATTTTTTCTATGTAACTTATACTGAGTCTGCATGCCTTAATATCCCAGTAGGATGTATTCAGGGCACATTCACACTTGATTGCATCATAATTTTAAGACTTGTGTGTGATATTGGGTACCAACAGATTTCCATGAGTCACTTCTCAAATTTCCACAAGCCTTGTAGCAATCCCTGTGACTAGATAATCTATACACAGTATAGATAGGTTATGGACATACACATTCAAATACCACAATTATGTTTTTTAGCGAAGCTAACTAAATAACTGATGTAAACATTCAATTAATCTCCTCCAACTCTTCAAAGAAAATAGTCACACAGTTAAAAATTATGAATTTATTTGAATATATTCAAGGTATTTTTTATATTATGTTATGTCATAGATATATAAATTGTTTCAACAATATGCAACGCACATTTTTTATGTCTGTATCTTATATTCACATTATTTAATTATATGAAAACTATGAAATTTGGAAACCCTTGTTTTAAGACTAAGTCCAGCTCTAAAGACTTATCTTATATTTAGCAACCTTGCTTAACACAAATTAATAGTACTGCATTACATTATTAATTAGTTACAAATACCTTAAAAAAATTATTGGTTGTTGCTTGAACCAATTTATAGAATCTCAATACAACAAGAAGACCAACGGACAATAATAAACTATTTACATTTGACATAATTAAAGTACATACCTATTTACACATACATGTTATGCTACTCTTACCAGAAATCATTATTTACAAATGGTCCTTAATCTAAGTAATCTTCTCATATTTAGAATATCAGAGAACAAAATAAATTAACCAATAAATTCACGAAATCCGTATTATATTGTGCAAATTATAAAGAATGCAAAGGATTACAGACTTACTGTTTCCTTATCCAGTTTTAATTATAGTACAAGCTATTGAAATAACTTCAGTCTGGAGCACCTAAATTAACATTGGATGCTTCTAATCATCATAATAATCATCTCCGCCACTATCAGAATTATACTGTTCATTTTCTTCGGGCTCTATACGCGGTTTTTTAATCAAAAGTCCTTGTTTTTGCAACCTTTCTATTGCATTCATAGTTGTACGTTGCGCAGTGCCCATATCTTGTCTCGTCTCAACCTGAGCCGCTTGCTTTGCACTAGTTCTTACTATTTTGAGACCCGCCATATTGTTCAGCTTGGTAATATGTTGCTCCGAATGTTGTTCCGATCGCGCCTGCGGTACTACGGATTTTCCTTTAATAATTTTGGTCGTACTACAATCTGATCTGCTAGTGGAGGCAGATGAATAATTGGCTGTGGAATCGTCGCTTAAATCATCATCAAATGCATCCATGGAAGGAACGAACGAATCTTTTGGCCGTTTGAAGCAACTGAAATGCCCTGCCGCATCCTCAGGAGCCCTCTTTAATGTCTGGTTCATTGCTAATGGTGAAATCTTCAGTGGTTTGCCTATAACAGGTTTTTGAATTGACTGAGGAGATGTTTTTCTAATGAAAGAAGGTCCAGGCGCATTGGGCCTAAAAATTCCTGGTTGTCTTGGGACTATTACGTTTTGTGGCCTTACAGGAACTAATTGACCTGTAGGTTTTGCAGGTCCAGCAATGGTGGGTCTTGGCGCAGTATGCCTTATTTTTGTTCCTGTTTGTGCATTCCTTACTGTCATGCCCTGCAACGGTTTTCCTTGCTGATTTGTCAACATTAGCCGTGGTCTATAAGTGGTGGCAGCATTTGAATTTTGGGCAACTTGGTTTGATGACTGATTTACTGTTCTTATCGTTTTTGTTACAGTTGTAGTGATTTCTTCTATAATTGTTTCTGATTGAAAAGTCTTAAATGTTTTCACAGTGTTTACTTGATTTGTAACTTTTTGACTGGAGGATGAAGTTGCAGCGGATTGATTACCATTCTTAGTCACTACTTCATGATCTTCATCTGCATCTCGAATTTGTTTAACAGACATTTCTTTGGAAAATTTCTTTGTTTGTTCTTTTTTCATCGTCTCTTCTTTTTTGTTACCAGATGAGCCAGCTTGCGGATAAGCAGTATTTTTGTCACTCAGAGATTTAATAGTCAATTGATTGTTGTTCCTTTTAAAATTGTCGAGACATTTCGAAGCCAAGTTTTCTTTCGGAAGTGTATTCATTTTAATCTGTCTTTCTATGTCTTCGGTTGTTTCTTCCTCACTGTGACTGTTCTGTGTTTCTTCCTCGTTTTCACTAATGCAAGGTTGCGGCGACTGAACTGTTACGTTTTCGTTGTCCTCCATATCAGTGTCACTTGGTAGATCTTCGTCTTCCTGTACTTCTGTGATCTTTAATTTACTCGTAGTTTCTGAATCACTTCCTTCATCACTCATATCTTCATTTTTAATATCTCCGTCTTTTAACTGGTTTCGGTATGGATCGGGTGACGAAAATTGAGATTTTATTGAAATATTGTTACCTAATTTTTTCAATGTGTGGTTGAGATGAATGTTGAAGTTCATTTGTTTATTTTGAGTGTTTTTGGTGTCATTATTGTTTGGACTTCGTACATTTTTATCTGAACTGGGTCTTGGCATTTCACCATGCTGCTTTTTGACATTTAAAATGTTTTTATTGGGTACATTGGATGGTTTGATAGTTATGGTCTTACTCAAATTTTTCAAAACATTAACTGCAGATGTTTTAGTGTCGCTACTTGGAAGGCTATTTACTAACTGTTTAGGTAAAGGTTCGTCGTCAGGAGGTTCTTGGTCACTATCGGAGTCATCTATGTTGAAGATTTCGATATCTTGATCTATTTGCTTATTCTTTTCAAGTTTTACTATATGTTGTATAACTGATCTTGGAGAGTTACAAGTCTGTAGAGAAGTTTTAGTTACTTGGAGACTAGTTGTTGCTCTAGCGATAGGCTTTGCAGTTACATTTGTGAGTCGTTTTAAAATATCCATGTTCAATGAGCTTTTAGTATTATCTTCTTCCTTAACTTCTCTTGCAATGTTTTTCATATGTACAGGTTTCTTTATATCTGAAAGTTGGTCAGGTTTCGCTGCAGTATTTATTTGCTTTGTTATAGACATAGGCGTTTTGAAATGAGCGCTATCATTTTCATTAGTTACATTCTTGCTAGGCGTACTTATATTATCATGAGGGTCATAATGATCTGACTCATCATCTTCGCTTTCGCCACTGTGTGTAGTAGAACTAACACAGGGAGTGATTGATAATTGCTTGCTTAGTTTTTTAAATGTTTCTATAGACTTCGTTGGAGAGGCTGGCTTATTTAGAGCCAAGTGAGGGTTTTTCGAAGTAACATTTTGTATATTATCCATACCTAAGACTATCGCAACCTTTGATGACATGGTATTTTCAGTCATATCCTCGTCTTCGATATGTTGGTTTAATTGTCCACTCCCTGATATGTTGCTTTTATCATCAGCACTATGGGCAGGTTTTATTGTAAGGACACCACTCAAATGTTTAAGCGCATCTAATGACTGTTTATTGGACTTTTGTGGTTTATTCGAGTTACTATGTTCACCTTCAGTGAAATTAGGATTCTCATCAGCATTACCGGTATTGATTTCGAAATCTTCATTGGTTTCAAAACTGTCATCTTTATCACTCATATTTTCTTCATCTTCAATTTTTTTGTGCAAAGTATTAGAAGATTCAGTCTTGGTTTTAGGTAATTCTACCTTCTCAGTATTTGGGTGGTCATTATCATTATTTAATTGCTTTGTATCAATATTGCTATTGTTCACTGTTGTAGTAATAAATTCTTCAGAAGATACTATTGCGTTATCTTTGTAATCAGTTGTATTCATATTTTCACCATCGTTAATAAGGTCTTTATCGTTAACTTCATCATTACTGTGTTGCGCCGTTTCATTACTTGTATCTTGCCCCATTTCATCATCGTCGTTTCCATTTATTACTCCTGCATCATTCATGTCCGATGGCAGCTTATCGGAAAATGATCTGAGGGTTTTAGCAGAATCAGATTCTTGGTTGTCACCTGGATCTTTAGATGAATTTTCAACTGTAGACTTTTTTACAACTTTTATTTGGCTGTTGCCTTGATTTAGTAATTTCGACAATAACTCGCTGGAGGTTGCTTTGGGTTTTTCTTGAACCTTAACAGGAATACGATTTGGTACAACTTTTGCAGTATTTACAGTAACATTTTTGATAGTTTTAAGTGTGGGAGAATTTTTGCCACTATTACTTTTAATGGTAATGCCCTGCTTCTTAAGTTTAGCTATGGCTGATGCTGGAATTGGCTTTGCAGTGTTTTTACCCTTAATTTTTTTTAGAACTTGTTGAGTTGGAACTTCTTCTATGCCTTGAACATCTAACCCGTCACCAAAAACGTCCTTATTCATATTTAAGAATTCATCCAAAGTTATAGCAGACTTTTTAGATTTCTTGTGTTTTTTATGTTTCTTTGATTTAGGTTTATCATTTGTATCAGTGTTCCCACTCTCGCGAGATTCGTCCATTACTAGTTGAAGAAACTTATCCTGTAACAAAAATAAAAAATGTCCACGTGATATAAAAACATAAGGTAAGGTATAAGGCACATAGATGTCATCCAAAAACCAAGATAACAGAGAGGAACTACGAGGATGGATTGAAAAGTTTGTGGCCTCCCATATATAAATGTTTGTCATATTTTTGTTATACTACCCTCATTGGGTCCATATATTCTTGGGCTGTCAGTGCAAAATTTTGATGATGTGGCCTTTGCGGGTTTACAATTAGGATGAGTTACCAACTGCAGAGACTTTCCAGAATTGATAAAACTGAGCGATGTGCGGTAATGGTAATCAAATACTCGTATAAAAGACTAACGTCGTAGCACATCCACGATCACATCTATCAATTCAACGTCAGGGGAGTCTGCACTGTCATAAATTTTTGTGAAAAAGGGGGTTGCTGAATTCAAATGTCGCTGAGCATCGAAGATGACCTTCGCTCCGGCCGGCCCACGACGTCTATGAAATTTCGGCAAAGTGTGTGATTTCATATTAGTTGTCAAAGATTTAAATGTAATCTACATTAACTGTATATTTTGTGCTGAGTTTGTTAATTTTCACAGCACTCATATACACTGGAACAAATTTCCAACTAAGGCTTATTCTACTTCAGGGCGAATAACGCATTGGCGTTACCTCGTAACAGTTACTCATACCCACAATGTTGACTACTTACCAATAGGTGGCCCCACTGCTTGATTAGTTCATCATATTATATTTTTAGAAAAACAATTCTAATGCAGTTTGAGTGTAGCCAAATGTTTTGATACAAGCATTCAGACTGATTTCAAAAATGAAAGATATCAGCTCTGCTTACATTTGCAAAACAAATAGGTAATGATTAACACAAATCAGTACATGCATACTCACAATGCCCTCATTTTCCGTAGTTTTTGTTTCTTCCTCTACCTTCTCCATAATAGGAGGCACAGATTCCAATGAAAATTCAGTAATGTCTGGTGGCCTGCAACATTAAATAAATCTTTGAAATCTGCTCTTGTTCAAATAATCCATAATTTTAATAGATTTAAGGCTAATGATTGAGAGGTTTACATTTCACTTTCGTTGCTGTAAATATCATCCGTTGAATGGAAGCTAAGGTGTAGTTCATATGCATCTAGATGGTAGAATACAGCATCACAAAGTGGGCATCGTAACACTTCCTCGGGACTCTGATTTTCATCACTGTGGTCATCTTCCATATGTTTCTACAAAGACAATATTAATTATTACCTTGTCACAAATTTTATGTTAGCAAAGCTACTAGTCAGAAAATAATCATAATATACATGTAGGAATTACTTACATGTAGATTCACTTTGTTATTGTATTCTTCTCCGCAAAAAGGACAGTAATAAATCTGTATCATCTCCTGGAAAACGATAAGAAATATGTGTGAGAAGAGTTGTGACTTTGATTTTAATCTTTTATTATCCACATAGGCTTGGCTACAAATCACTGACAAGTATAGTCAATCTCTCCCTGCACCTAAAGAAGCAGTGTAGATTGGTGTAGTTATTAGATGATCTTAGTAGAGTAAAACTGGAAACTCAAATTTGCCATTTTTCAGTCTCTAACGCATGCTTTGCAGCATTTACTACATGACAGCTTTCTTTGTTCTTCCCAGTGTAAGGAAGCAGACCATGTAGCACACAGGGTTATAAGTATAATAAATAATTCAGTTGAGCAAATATATTTTTCAAACCACAAAATTTTTAATGGTAATATAATGTTATGTAGTTAAATAAATTTACATACTTGATTTATTGTCTTTACTTTTTTTGAGTGACCAATCGTAGGCAGTTCAGTGTCTTGTCGGTGAAAAAACTTGTTATGATACACCATTGCTGACGGCACAAAAAAGTCCACATTGCAGTTGTCACAGTGGTAGATATTCTCTTCATTTTTAGTCATATTGGTGTGGTTTGACTGCATGTGTTTATTATAGAGATGCTGAAAATTAGTAATGTTTTACACTAACATAATATCTATATCTACAAGCTTAATACTATTGTTAGATCCTAAAATAAGCACTGATTCATATATCAATATTGGTATCAAGCAGTTAGCTCAAAAATAGAATTAGAATAAATGTACACAACACCATGGACATACTTAATATAATTTTTATAATTTGATACCTTCATTGTGAAGAGTTTCCCACACCAGGGGCAGAAGTGTTTTGCATCATGATCGGGGTGAACCTTATGCTTGTGAGTAATCGCCTTCGATATCGAAGGGAACATCTCAACACACACATCACACCCCACCATCTCGCCTTCTTCAGACTTCTCGCTTCCAATAGACATTTCATTTTGAGAACGACCCTTTTTCATAATGTTATTGAACTTCGGGTTACCGTGCTTCCTAAACAACATTCACAAAGTTAAGAAGAACCAAAATTAACTTTACATGTAGGGAAACAGCGATATTAAATGTACCTAAAATGTTCTTGCAGGCTTTCCTTGTCCCCAAACGTTTCGCTACAAAATACGCAAGTAAAATCTTGCGGTGAACTCATATTTACGAGCTAGTATAACAAAACACCGTGTCAGGGTACTTCGATAAGTACTGTTGCGATATTCACAGCTTCAAAAAGTCACTCCAACACATTGTACATATACTATATCATATTCGAACGCCTCGTTAATTTTACTAATTCATGCAGGTAATGTTTAAGGCTTCATTCTTTAAAAATAAGTAGAACTAAATAATTGACAACAATCGAAACACAAACGTCCATTTTGCAAGCAGAACTGACAGATAGATAGATAGGTGATTAAATTATTAATCTCCAACACAGTAGTACACATACTATGTATAGTAATCAAATGTCTACCTAGTCTGTGATCAAATGACATCTTTAATATCTTGTCTATGGTATTGAATTGAAAGACGCAGGCCGCTTTTGCTATAAAGGATTAATTAAAAAGTAAATGAAAGATTTACAGGGTGAGCTTTTTATCTATCTATTGTACTATACTTGTGTCTCAAACAAAGTCAAGTCATGTGTTCGAACTCTCGTGGGTAAAGATTTGTGTTTACAAAGAGTAAAGTCTATTCCTCCTATATACATATTAATCTATGGTCTATTCTATAACGATTAACGATAAGTGAGTCGTCAGTGTAAAGAAGAAATAGGCTGTGGTGGTAGTGAACAGCATCGCAGTCGCAGAGATTGAACTGGTAACTGTAAGAAGCGTATGTACAATAATTGTGCAATGTGTTGTATATTGTTCTAATCAACTTTACATATTTTTTTATTAAAAGGATCGGCGGGCGGCGGATGTAGCCTGTGGGCGGCGGCGCTCGCGCACCCATAGCCACAGACTAGGTAGAATCGCGCACCGGCCGGCACCGCAATATTATAGTAATAATAGAATTAGCAAAGAGAGTAATAGTAATCTGTGCACAGATTATGGAATCATGGTTCCACAGATATTAGTCTATTCTGTAGATTAATGTTACAGTCACACCTAGCGTAGGTTATTTATTTATATGCAGGTGAAGATAACATTGTAAATTTTTGATCACATTTTAACTTTATAGAAGTCAAGCATATAAAACAAGTGGTGTAAAGGTTGTTTTAATAAGAGAATTTTTCGTTTTCGTTTAAAAGTAAAATTAAATAGTGTTACAACTACTTTCGCTTTCTTAAAATTTATTTGAAAATCAGATACCTATAATATTAATCAATAAGCTTTAAAGATTTTTTTTTCAGATTTACTACGTAGTAAATATGCCCAAGGCATTATATTCTGCTCTTTACGTTTCTAAACGGTTTTATTCAGGAGTTTCGGGAAAGGTCCGTGCTCAAAAATATATACTCACAAAGTATTTTCAAGGTGAACCAAAGAAAAGCGATTTTAATATAGTCGAGGAAGACTTGCCAGAATTAAAGGATGGAGGTAGGTGTACAATATTGTTTGATCCATTTGACCACCCGGTTTTCTCATTTTGTTAAACTGTTTGCCTATGATTTCAGAAATCTTGACCCAGGCAGAGTATCTTAGTGTCGATCCTTATATGCGAGCATACATGATTGGTTACAAACTTCCCACCGATATGATAGGTGGACAAGTGGCTAAGTACGTGATGTTATCCAGCTTTTAAGTTACAAGTTAATCACAAAGACGTTGTATGTAATGTGTTTTGTTACTTAAAAATAAATATTAACGTGATTCCAGGATAATATCTAGCCGCAATGAAAAGTTTCCTGTGGGTAGTTTTGTAGCTGGGCAGTTCGGTTGGCGCACGCATACTGTGTGCGATCCTGAAAGTGTAGATGTTACAAGTTTTCTGCCACTTACAGTTTTACCAGATGTTACGCCACATCCTATTTCTCTTGCGTTAGGAATACTTGGAATGCCCGGGTATGTATCTTTATTCTCTGATTAAAACATTGAAGTGATTATGTCTCGCAAATATACAAATATAATAATATATATTACGCATAAATATGCATAGGCTCAAAAAAAGACGTCGCCACTAAAGACAACAGGGTAGCCAAATACATAGGTCGTTTTTAATCTGAATTTTGTAATAATTTTCTGAGTTTCTAGGTCATTCACGGTAAATTGAGTTATTTTATCTATGAATTTTTTTTCAAGTCTACCTAACCAATTCAATATTTATCCCAGAAACATAAAGTAGGTACGCATCAAAACTAATTCTTTGTACCATACGGGGTGGCTTGTGCGTTACCGAGGCGGCTCTATCTTTTGTCCTACATCCTACCTGTAATCGAAAGATACAGCGATAAGACGAATCTGTGTAAATAATATTTCGTCAACTATGTAGGTATACAAGACATTTATTACAAGTTATTTTTATTGACACTGCCTCCTTTTTACAGTAGACATAAATTATATCGGATTTAGATAGGTAGATACTGTATATTCGGTGGATATTATATAGTAGACTTGTAATTGATTATATATTTTATAATTATTATCTTATGATATGATGTATTTTTTCCTGATGTTATTAATATTATTATAATATCACATTATTAACTTTTAGTAATACAGCTTACTTTGGCCTAAAAGAGATATGTAAGCCTAAAGCCGGAGAAACCGTTGTGATCACGGGTGCAGCCGGTGCAGTCGGATCCCACGTTGGACAAATTGCCAAAATTATGGGTAAAAAGGGAACCTTGAATTAATATACAAATATTTATTTTCATTCTAAATATTTACGTTTACCATCACTGTTCCAATTTCACTCCTGATAACAGTGAAGCGTTGTTAGAATCGTGGGTACGGAACGGATGTCTTTGACCTAAAATTTGTCGATGTTATTGCCTTCCATTCTTTATTAAATGTTATAAATTTTTTACTACTACCAGGGCTGTAGTGTTAAGAAAATCCAACTTTTATACCTCATAAAATTATTATCATGTTTATACGTAGCCCATGTCATGTTATGTTCAGGACCTTGAATAGGCTTGGTACTTAAACTTTTTACAATATTCATACTGCTAACGGCGCCGACCGATAGGATTTTGTATTAAATAGATATATACTTATTGAGATAATAATATGGAATCTCCAAAAAAAAAAAAATGTGCAAGCTTCTTGTTACTCGAATCGAATCCCGAG